>CATKHM010000055.1:0-37148 GCA_949751825.1 Blepharisma undulans
AGCAAAGCGAAAGTTGAAGATTCAAATACTTTTGAGCAGCTTGGATCTAGAGAGATATCAAGCTTGGCGTTGAAATAGATAAAAAGAGAAGTTCAAGATGAACTGAAACTGGAAGATTTTATATCAGTTGAGGAAAGGTATTTCTTGCAGAGTATGCATTTATTGTTTGAAAGAGAAAATCCACTATTACAAAGGCAGGTTTTAGTAGAGCTATCATAAGAAGAGTTTTCAGTGCAAGAGCATGCTGTTCCTGATAGTTCTGCATTTGTAATGCATTTAGAACATTTGTCGCCGGTATCGATATCGCATTCAGTGCATAAAATATTACAATCTGCTTTGCAATAGTTAGAAGTATCAGTACTGATGAGAGTAAAACCAGTTTGACAGTGGCAAATATGATCAATTGAATCAAGATATGCATGGCTTTTACAAGTTTCGCATTTTGTCTCGCTGAAGCATGAAGTACATAGAGACGGACATCGCATGCAATCTCTGCCTGATGAATAAAATCCTGTTAAGCATGAGCACACTCCATTATTTATTGGATTTGCATTAGGAACACATGAAGAACAGATAGTATCAGATATACAAGTAGAGCATAGTCCAGAACATACTTTACATTGAGAAAGCGAAGTATTAAAATACTCATATTGTGAACAAGCACATATTCCTGTATTGCTATCCAATATAAATGGATCTAGGCAAGACGTGCAATATGAATCAGATAAGCAAGTTTTGCAAGGACTTATACAGTTGTGGCAGGTTTGTGATGATTTATTGAAATATTGTGTTTCTCCACAAGTGCAAAGTTTTGTAGTAGTGCTATAGATCATTGTAGAGTCAATACAAGAGGTGCATGATTTTGAATCTAAACACTCCTCACAAGTTTCCAAGCAGCTTTGACAAGATAAATTGACTGAATCAAAAAATTGATGAGAAGGGCAATTGCAAGTCCCAGTAATTGAATCATATATCATTGAAGAATCTTTGCACGTAAGGCAAAATGTAGAATTTAAGCATTTTTGGCAATTTCCTACACAAGGCTGGCACAATTGAATTGCTAAATCGAAGTATTTATCATCAAAACAAGTACAAATCCCAAGATTTTTATTATAAACCATTTCTGAATCAATACAGCTCAAGCAAAAAGAAGGCGTTAAACAAGTCTCACATGGACTTATGCAATTATTATCACATTTCCCAGATGTACATATTAAGCAGTCTCTGCCTGATGAATAAAATCCTGTTAAGCATGAGCACACTCCATTATTTATTGGATTTGCATTAGGAACACATGAAGAACAGATAGTATCAGATATGCAGGTTGAGCATAACCCAGAGCATTCTTTACATTGAGAAAGCGAAGAATTAAAATACCCATATTGTGAACAAGCGCAAATTCCTGTATAGCTATCCAATATAAATGTATCTAGACAAGACGTGCAATGTGAATCGGATAAACAAGTTTTGCAAGGACTTATACAGTTGTGGCAGGTTTTTGATGATTTATCGAAATATTGTGTTTCTCCACAAGTGCAAAGTTTTGTAGTAGAGCTATAGATCATTGTAGAGTCAATACAAGAGGTGCATGATTTTGAATCTAAACACTCCCCACAAGTTTCCAAGCAGCTTTGACAAGATAAATTGACTGAATCAAAAAATTGATGAGAAGGGCAATTGCAAGTCCCAGTAATTGAATCATATATCATTGCAGAATCTTTACAAGCAATGCAAAATGTCGAATTTAAGCATTTTTGGCAATTTTCTGCACAATTCTGGCATGAATTAGCAGCCAAATCAAAGTATTTTCCATCAGGGCAAGCACAAGTTCCAAGCATATTATCATAAACCATCTCTGCATCCACACAACTCAAGCAAAATGTCGAAGACAAACAACTCTCACATGGACTCTTGCAGTCAACACATTTTTTATTTTCCAAATATTGATTGCCTTGGCATGAACAAGTTCCTTTTTCTGGGTCACGGCTCATTGCAGGGTCTATACAGTTATAACAAAATTTCTTAGATCCCCAGCAATCGTAACATGTAGGGTCACAAATTTCGCAATCTCCAGTATCCAGATTTGGGTAATATCCAGGAGAACACAGCTGCAAACAAACCCCATTTATTTGTTGATAAGAGTTTGGAGGGCAATAGCCAAGACAATTGCCCCGATACAAGTAGAAACCAGTATAGCAACTCAAACAGTAGTACATGCTCAAACTGCAGGTTCTGCATGGTGAAGCACATTGCATACATACTTGTGTGGAAGAATCATAAAAATAGCCATTTTGGCATGAGCAGATTCCAGAGGCCACGTCTAAAGACATCAAATCAGGCTGACTGCAGGAATTACAAAATGTATAATTATAACAGTTCGCACAAGGCGCCATACACTCTTTGCATTCATTGTTATCAAGGTATTTTCCATCAGGGCAGCTTGCAAGATCACAATTCGATCCATCAAAATAATACCCAGAGTCGCACTGTTTACATAAAATAGCATCATAACAGTCTATACAGTTTTTTATGCAAGGCTTGCATTGATTTGATAAAATATCAAAATAATACTTTTCTTTGCATTTACAACGATCAATATATATTGAGTCCAGAACCATATTGGTAATATTGGCACATTGCAAGCATTGTGTTGAATTACAAGTAAGGCAATTTTGGCCACAGCTTTGGCAATTTTCTCCATCAAAATAAGCAGAAGAAACACACTTGCAGTTTCCTGGACTGAGTATGTCAATTTCTTGCAAATATTTATTATTACAGGTAGTACAGTTAGTTGAGGAGACGCATTCTGCACAAAAAAGGCCACAAGGAAGACAATTAGAACCATCATTATAATATTTGGAAGGGCAGCATGTACCTGGACTTATAATTGCTGCCTCTAAAAGCACTTTTGAGTCACAAGAATCACAGTTTCCTGATAAATCTTCACAGGTTAAACAGTATTCTGGGCAAGGGATACAGTTAGAACCATCACAATAAGAGCTAGAATTGCAAAAAGTGCTAAAAGTAATAGTAGCATCAATGGTTGCTTCATTACTACAAGATATGCAGTTTCCTGTTAATTCTTCACAGTCCATGCAATCTGAAAGGCAAGCTTCACAGCTATATCCATTGAAAAAGCTTGCTTGATCACAACAAGATTCTAATTTGCTTATATTAACATCGATTTCTATTTCATTATCACAAACATCACAATTTCCTGAACTGCCTTCACAATGTAAACAATTGACAGAGCAAGATTTACATTCAGAGCCATCATAATAAGTGCTTGAAGGACAACAAAACTCAGGGCTCATAATATTAGTTTCAATTATTGCATCATTATTGCAGTTTATACAATATCCTGTTTCATCTAAACAGTCTATGCAGTTTATTGGACAAGAAATACAGTTGGATGAATATAAGTAGTAATAAAAGCCTTGGTCACAGCAAGAGCTAGGATTTATGATATCTACTTCAATAGTAACTTCAGTATTGCAGACGTCACAATCATTGCTATTTTTGCAATTGACACAATCACTGGAACATTGGCTGCAACCTGCTCCGTTATACCAAAATCCATCAAAACAACAGCTTTCAGGGTTTATAACGACTGTTTCAATAGTCATTTCTTTATTACATAACTCACAGTTTCCATTGAAATCTGAACAGCTCTCACAGAAATCAGTGCAACTTCGGCAGAAAAATCCATCATAATAGCTATTCTTGTCACAGCAGTTTTCTGGAATTGTGATTGTAAAATCAATTGTGGCATCTTTTTCGCAATTTTTACAAGTTTTATTGTCTACACATTCGAAGCATTCAGGCAAACAAGGAGAGCAGTTTTCATTTTCGTCCATATACATCCCAGATTGGCAGCAGGTCAATGGATTTAATATAAGCGCTTCTATATTGAAATCTCCAGTGCACGATTTACATCCAAATCAGTCACAATCTGAACAATTTTCAGGGCATGGTCTACAAATGCCATCATTTAAGTCATATATATTTCCTTTTTGGCAGCAATTATATGGGATTTTAATAGTTAAATCGACTGTGAAATCAGAATCACAAATATTGCAGGTATTTTTATCTGTGCATTCAAAACAGTCTGATATGCAAGGTTTACAGATATTTTCATTGATATCAAAGAAATTTGCTTGGGGACAGCATGTTCTGGGATCTAAAATCACTGTTTCAATAGCAAATTCTTTATCGCACGCTTGGCATTCATAATATCCTTTGCAGTCCAAGCAGCTTTCTGAGCAGGATCTACACGAATTATCGTCTATATCATAAAATTCGCTTCCAGCACAGCAATTTATAGGGATTTTTATTGAAGTTTCAATAGTAAACTCATCATCACAAGTATTACATATAGAATTATTTTCACAATGCAAACAATCAGCTGAACATGGAAGACAAGAAATCCCATCATAAAAATATCCTGATTGGCAATACAATTCAGGACTCAATATTGCTGTCTCAATTGTTACTTCATCATCACAAATCTTACAATTTCCAGTTAATTCTTCACATTCAATACAACTTGTATAGCAACCCACACAATCATATCCATTGAAATATTTTCCTTTAGGACAGCAAGGTCTTTCTATAGTGATATCAACAATAGCATCAGTGTTGCAGACGCTACAAAGACCTTTATCACATTCCAAACAGTCAATAGAGCATCGATTGCAATTTTCTCCATCATAAAAATACCCTTCAGGGCAGCAATTTTCAGGGCTAATAATGACAGTTTCAATAGTAGCTTCTGTATCACATACATTGCAATTTCCAGTGATATCTAAACATTCAGTACAGTAAATTTGGCAGTTTTCACAAGAAAAACCATTAAAATAAGACCCTGAACCACAGCATATGGTAGGATCTGGGATATTTGCATCAACTGTAAACTCGTTATTGCAGGAATTGCATTGGCCAGTTAAATCTTGACAGTCTATACAGTCAGACGAACAAGCTTTACATTGGTTTCCATCATAATAGCTGGTAGAATTACAACAATACTCAGGACTGTTTATGCTTGCATCAATAGTCATCTCATCAGAACAAATTTCACATGGATTTATCCCTCCACATTTTATACAACCTGACCAACATGTTTTGCATAACCCATCATTCAAATCATAATACTCATTTTCTTTACAACAGTTTATAGGGTTTAAAACTGTTGAATCAATAGAAATTTCTTTATTGCAAGCTTCACAGTCCTCAGATGATTCACAATTTAAACAAAATAATGAGCATGGCTTGCATGTCTCTTCTTCTGAATCATAAAAATGAGTATCTGGGCAGCATGAAGCAGGGCTTAAAATAGTTATGTCAATTATAGCATCACTATTGCAATTTTTACAAGTGCTTGTGAGATCTTCACAGTCTAAACAATTTGATGGGCAAGATATACAGCTAATTCCATCAAAAAAGTCTCCAATGCTGCAACAGTTTCCAGGGTTTTCAATAGTCATATCAAAAGTAGTTTCACTGCTGCATTGAGTGCAGGATGAAGAATCGATACAATTTAAGCAATCAAGTGAGCATGAAGCACAATTTAGATTATCATCAAGGAATTGACCAAATGAGCAGCAGCTTTCAGGATTCAACACAATTGATTCTAATGTAAACTCTGTACTGCAATTTTTGCATCCTTGCATATTGCAATCTAAACAGTTTTCCCAACAATTCTTGCATAGTCCTACATATATATCATAAAATTGCCCTTCAAGGCAACAATTTGACGGGCTATCAATAGTTATTTCAATCCCTATTTCTTTTTCGCATGATTTGCAAATATTTTCATTTTCACATTCAAAACAATCAATAGAGCATGAGCTGCATGAATCTTCAATAAAATCATAGAATTGTCCTTGAGTACAACAATTTTCAGAGCTAATAATGGCTGTTTCAATGGTCAATTCTTGATCACAAGCGTCGCATAGGCTAAATCTTTGGCAATCTAAACAATTTGAAGCACATGGCTTGCATAGATTGTCATATATGTCATAAAATTCGCCTGAATCACAACAATTTTCTGGGAAAATGATAGAAAATTCAAGAGCAAATTCGGTATTACAAGAAACGCAGGTGCTTGAATCTTCACATTTAGTGCAATTCTCTGAGCATGATTCACATATAATTTTATCTGAATTATAAAATTCTCCTAAAGGACAGAAGATTTTTGGGTCAATTCGAACATTTTCAAGTATTATTTCAGTATCGCATGATTCACAGGTGTTGATATTTTTGCAATTCAAACAATTTCATGAGCAATATTTGCAGATGTCTTGATAAAGGTCATAATATTGGCCTTGTTCACAACAAGGTTGAGGGTTAAGTATCGAAGCGTCAATTGCTATTTCTTTATCACAAGAATTGCAGTTTCCTGAAATATTTTCGCAATTTAAGCAGTTTAGTTGGCAAGGCTCACATTCGATACCATTGAAATAACTAAAAGAATCACAGCAAGGCTCAGAAAATGCTATTGTGGCTTCAATGTCTATCTCACTATCACAATTTAAACACTTTTGAGTGGCTTTTTCACACTCCAGGCAATAAGAAGAGCAAGAAACACATTGAAAGCCATTAAAATATGTATTTTGAGGGCAACACAGAGAACTCTCAATTACAAAATCTAAAGAAACCACAGAGCTGCAAAGTACACATCAAGTTTCACTACTGCAATCTTCACAATTTAAAGAGCATTCCTCACAATCATACCCATTATAAAAAGTCCCTATCCCACAACAAGCCGCAGGATTTTCTATCCCTATCTCTATTTCCACCTCATTCTCACAAGCAATACAATTCCAGCTGTATTCCTCACATTCCATACACTCCTTATCACATGAAACACATTCTTCTCCATCAAAATAATAAGCTTGCGGACAATCCGCATTTATATTTGCATCAATTACCACATCTTCTTCACACAAATCAGTATCATCTTGTAGAATTCTTTTGTGGATTATTTCTTCTTCGTTACTTTCCACTGCTGCTTGAGGGTCTGAGATCTGATCTAAACTGTCAGCAGTTAAAGTAAACTCAACGTAGATATCAAAACCATCATCTATTAGATCTGAATCGACAACTTCAACTGCGTGGAGCTGTGAAATGGCTAAGAGAAACCAAATGAGATGAAGGTTTGACATATTTTATAGCCAATTATTGAGGTATTAAAATGAATTTGTGAAATAAGAATCGAATATTGATTTATATGAATGTATTTTAATCAATTTTTACTATTTTTATTGACATGTTTGAAGCATGTTTTAGTCGAAAAATAATTATAGATTTTCTTTATTAAGAAACTCTTTATCATTTTGTATGAAAATTAAAAATTCTTAAAAAATTGATCCAAATAAAAGAACGATTAGTAATCTAAGTACGATTAAACTTAAACTTGACATCAATTGGAAGATTGCTCATGTCCAAGTTAGTATGGACTCTATACTGCCTTAAAGTTAACCTTTCCATCCACCATGAAGAGGTGTCAAAATAGCCTTGGCTTTTGATAATAATTTCTTTAATTGTCAATAATCATGGCAGGTCATAAGGAAAATCTAAAATTAGATATCCTCCACTTTGATAGCGAATCCTATATCCCAAAGCATTCGTATTAATGCATTGGTTTGATTCTAATTCTACTGTCGTGCCACATTGGTAGCATTCATCATTTTGGCCACAATTGCTGCATGAAGCTGAACAAGGTTTGCACTTCAAATTTCCTGAATTCTCATAAAGATAGTAGCCTTGAGCACATTTGGTGCATTGTGAAGCACTACTACATTTGGTACAGCCACTCAAACAGCTCATACAATATTTAGTTGTCGTATCAAAGTACATATAATCAGGGCATCGGCAAGTTCCATCAGAATAATAAGTAGTAGTGCTATTGCACTGGGTGCAATGCTGATAATCAGAACAACTAGCACATTCATCTCTGCAAGGCATGCACTGATTAGTAGTTGTATTATAATAAGCATGATTATCACTGCATCCACACTGCCCGCCAACAATAACAAGAATACCATTACTTATGTCAACGCATTTATTGCAAGCATAAGCACTTGAACATTCAGCACAACCCAACCCACAACGATAACATTGATGCCCGCTTTGATAAAAACTTCCATAGCATTGGATGCAAGTCAGGTCTCCCCAAGGATCTAATGTATCTGAAACAAAACGACAGCCCTCTGTATGGAAATAATGAGGATGACAATATTGATGTGTTGCTGTAGCAACTTGCTTAGCGTACGTGCCCCAAGCCAATGGACAAGAGCATTCGCCATAGGAAAGAGTAGCATCCAATCCCCAACATTTTGTGCAGCCAGAAGAGTCACAAGATTTGCATCCAACAGGACAAAATTCACAGCGGCCAGTTGTAGGACTGTAAAATGTTCCTTGCCCGCTGCAAGAGCAAGAACCATCCCAATTTGGAGCTATGTTTGATTCCATACATCTGATACATTGATTAAAACTTATACAGTCTCCACAGCCTAAGTTACATTTAATACAATCTTGCTGATTAGCGTCCCAATAATATCCAATCTTGCATAAGGTACAAGCATATTTTGTACAAACATCACAATTGCTGAACTTGGCTAGACAGTTTTGGCAGGTATTAATGGTTGAGTCATAGAAATTTCCCAATTTACATCCAAAATCCCACACACAAGCTCCTGCTGACGTTAAAAGATAGCCTCTATCACAGACTACGCATCTCAAATGATCAGGACTGCATGTTAAACAGTTGTTCTGGGTATCAGCGCATAAAGCGGGAACACAAACTCCTTCTGATAATACAGAATTTGCATCACAATTCAAACATTCTGTCCCATCTCTGCTACAGGTTATACAGAAATTTTTTCCGTCATTGCATGCCCCGTTTTCGCAAAGCCCATCTGGTGTTAGCTTATAATGAGTCGTACATTTTGCACAAGACCTACGATTATAGCTGCATCATTCACAGTATCTTCAAACATCCTGGCCATAATAATACCCGCATAGAGAGAAGCATGTTCCATCGTCTTTTATAAAGTAATTGGACTCGCAAGTATCACAATATGTTCTATCAGAGCTGCAGAAAACACAATTGCCTACTCCAGGAGTGCATGTTTGCGATAGGCTTCTAGTTTGAGAGTCAGCCTGAGAAGCTGTGGCTGAATCGACTGATTCAGAAGCTAATAGCAAGTGTAGACTTAATAGCAAGAATAAAAGTTTAATCATTATTACTGTGTATTAAACAATGGCTGGAAATTTTTATGTACAAATGCAATAATATAATTATTTTGGATAAAGAAAAATTACTTTAAAATTAAGCAGCTATATAATTTTTGAAAAAATTATAGGCCTTGGTATAAGAAAAAAGTTAATATTTCATTTTTTGGTTTTATATTAAATAGTTAGTGATACGTGTTAAATGCATATTAGTTTAGTTTATTTTTAGAAATATTTTGTGATAGATTATCTGAACTCAATAGCATTTTCTGTGTAAGCTGCCAAAATTGAATGTTAAGATAAAATATAAATTAGCATTAACAGCAGAATAAGACTTTACACATAATAGTGTCATATCTATTCTAATTGAAAAAAGCACTTTATAAGCTTCAATTAGATATTAATTTATCTTAGGCTGCATTTTCAATGCGAAGCTAATTGAGTGATATTAAGTCAAAATCTTCAGTATTACTCAACAATTTAAACCTTTTGGCCTAAATATACAAATGAAATGCTTAAAATGGTTAGAAAATGCCTATCAGGCATTATCAGAACAAAATTACTTATTATTTTAAAATCATTTCTTCTTATATAAAGCTTAATCTTATCTTATAGAGCCTAATAGCCACAGCTGCCAAATGATCCTAGTAGATTGTGTTTAAATCAATCTGTTATCTTTCTTTATTTCAGCGCAACTCTCTGTCTATCAACTTCATGCTCAGCCGCTTTTATCTTTAGAGTCTCCGTGATATTTCTTAATCAGCATTCCTATTTCTTGGACTACTTCACGTTCTTCACCTTCAGTTCATCCCTTCATAACCACTTCATACCTTCAATTGCATAGTGGCATATCAAGTAGTCCAATACTTACTACACTTTCAGGCTGTGCAGAGTCAACACTACGCACTTCTTTTTCTGTTCTTCTGTATCTGCTTGCCATGTAACACCTGTGCCTGCATACCATGTAGCTCCTGTATCTGCTGTTCACCTAGCTGCATATCATGTAGTACCTGCACTTGCATGCTATGTAGCTGAATTGCATGGAATTCCTGTACTGGTATGTAATATGATACTTGTACCTGCACATCTTCTTATAAAACTCGTATATGAAATTCCTGCATCTGGATAAGTTTCACATCTCTGCAGTGTGTTTAAACAACTCCACAATGTTTGCATTTTCTTTTTCAATTAGCCTTCTCGAATTACTTCTTCTTCTTCTTCTTTCGAACCCCATGAACGTTATATGCGCTATCATTAAAATTCTGTTTTATTTTTTCTTCAATCGCTTCATGGGTGGGTATCATTATTTTTTATCTATCACTACTGCAGGTGATACAGAAATTTTGATCAGCAGTGAATGGTGCGACCATCTTGCATCATATAAAGATTTTCATATTTTTTGCAATGCTTTGAATCATCATTGCATTTTAAACAGTTGTTTTGATTTTCTGTGCATATTAGATAAAATCTCTATTGCGTGTTAATGTAAAATTGGGGTGCAAGATATACAAAAAGTTCTATCAATGCTGCCCAGTCAAAACCCCCACCACCACCAAGAGTGCATATCCTGCTGGATAGTCTTCTAGCTTGAGAGTTAGGCTATGAGCTTTGGTAAATCAATGATTTCAGAAGTTAATAGCAAGTGCAGACTTAATATCAAGAATAATGGTTTAATCATTATTATGATATATTAAAGAATTGCAGAAAAATTTCAATTTTTAAATGCAAAACTATGCAATTAGATAATAATTTTGGATAAAGAAAATATATGCAAGAATTAAGAAGATATAATTTTTAGGAAATATAGGCTTTGAAATAAAAAAATCTAAAAATCTAATCCAAATAAACTAATTATTAGTATTCTAAGTGCGATTAAACTTGAACCTGACATCAATTGGAAGATTGCTTATGTCCAAATTAGTATGGACTCTATACTGTCTTAAAGTTAACCGTTCCATCCACCATGAAGAAGTGTCAAAATAGCCTTGACTCTTGATAATAATTTCTTTAAGCGTCAATAACCATGGAAGATCATAAGGAAAATCTAAAATCAGATATCCTCCACTTTGATAACGAATCTTATATCCCAAAGCGTTCGTATTAGTGCATTGGTTTGATTCTAATTCTACTGTCGTGCCACATTGGTAACATTCATCATTTTGGCCACAATTGCTGCATGCAGCTGAACAAGGTTTGCAATTCAAATTTCCTGAATTGTCATAAAGATAGTAGCCTTGAGCACATTTGGTGCATTGTGAAGCACTGTTACATTTGATACAGCCACTCAAACAGCTCATACAATATTTAGCTGTCGTATCAAAGTACATATAATCAGAGCATCGACAAGTTCCATCAGAATAATAATTAGTAGTGCTATAGCACTGGGTGCAATGCTGATAATCAGAACAGCTCACACATTCATCCCTACAAGGCATGCACTGATTAGTAGTTATATTAAAATAAGCATGACTATCATTGCATCCACACTGTCCACCAACAGGAGCGCTATTAGTTACATCAATGCATCTATTGCAAGTATAAGCACTTGTACATTCAGCACAACCTGACCCACAACGATAGCATTGATGTCCACTTTGGTAATATCCTGTATTGCATTGATTACAAATTCTGTCTCCCCAAGGATCTAATATATCTGATCCAACACAGCCATCTTTATAAGCAGGAGGATGACAAGATTGATATGTTGCTGTAGCCACTTGCTGTATTCCCCAGCCCCATGGACAAGAACATTGGCCACCAGAAAGAGTTGCATCCCATCCCCAACATTTTGTACAGCCAGAAGAGTCACAAGATTTGCATCCAACAGGGCAAAATTCACAGCGGCCGGTTGTAGGACTGTAAAAAGTTCCTTGTCCGCTACAAGAGCAAGAACCATCCCACATTGGAGCTGAGTTTGGTTCCATACATCTGATACATTGATTGAAGCTTGTGCAATCTCCGCAGCCAGAATTACAGTGAGTGCAAGCTTGCTGATTCGGGTCCCAGAAATATCCAATTTTGCATAAAGTACAAGCTTGTTTTGTACAAGTATCACAATTGGTGAACTTGGCTTGACAATTATTGCAATTATAGAAGTCTGGATCAAAGTAATTTCCCCATCCACATCCAATATCCCACACACAAGTTCCTGCTGACGATAAAATGGAGCCTGACATACAAATATCGCAAATTAAGCGGTCAGAGCTGCATGTCACACAGTTGTTTTGGCCATCACTACATGGAGCAACAATACAAACTCCTCCTGATAATACATAATTTGTATCGCAATTCCAACACTCTGTTCTATCGCTGCTACAAGTTGTACAAGAATTTTGCCCGTCAGTGCATGGCGCGAGTTGACAAGACCCATCTGATGCTACCATATAAAGAGTGTCACAGGTCATGCAAGAAAATGTAGTGTCGCATGTTAAACAATTGTCTAGGCCATCTGTGCATCCCTTTAAACATCTTCTGTCTAATGTTAAAGTATAATTGTCCTCACAAGAATCGCAATCTATCCCATTCTCGTTGCAGATATTGCAATGGTCTTGTCCAGGAGTACATGTCTGAGATAGACTTCTTGTTTGAGGAGTAGGCTGAGAAGCTGTGGCTGAATCGGCTGTTTCAGAAGCCAATAGCAGGTGTAGACTTAATAGCAAGAATAAAGGTTTAATCATTATTACGGTGTGTAAAACAATGGCTGGAAATATTTAATATCAAATACAAAAGTGTGTAATTATATAATTATTTTGGATAAAGAAAAATTAAGGTAAAATTAAGCAGCTCTATAATTTTTGAAAAATTATAGGAAAAGATTTAATAATTCATTTTATAGTTTATATTAAACAGTTAGTGACACAATGGAATCAAATTAATTTAGTTTACTTTTGGAAAAATTCTTGTAACAGATTATCTGAGATCAAAGCAATTTTCTGTCTAAGCTGCCAAAACTGAATGTTAAAACAAAATATGAATAAGCACTGACATCAGAATATGGCTTAATACGCATAATGATGCCATAACTAATTTTAATTCAGAAAACACTTTATAAGCCTCAATTAGACAAACTTTGTGATAATAATTTTATCTCAGGCTGTATTTTCAATGCGATACTTAAATTGAATGATATTTAGTTATAAATCTTCAGAATTGAAATAATTTACCTTTTTGGCTTTAATAAGCAAACGAGCTTATATGAAATGTTCATAAATGATTAGAAGAATGCCATTCAGGCATTATCAGACCAAATTACTTATTTAAAAAATCATTTCTTCTTATATACAACTTAATCATGAATCTATTTTCAGTCGCTGCCTGCTTTTTGCAAATTAAAATTTATTAATTTAAAACTATTTAGCTCTTTCTGCAGTAAGACCTCACACAAAAAAGAGAAAAATGGTCTTAAACTTAATTCATAAAATTATGGTAAGTCATTACGCTGTCATTGTATTAATGAACATCGGAAAATTCTAATTATAAACAATCATCATATATTTAAAATTAAAATTACATTTTTCTCAACTTTTTTATTGCTTCACAAAATTATTGCAAAATAGTTCATTCTCAAATTTATATATAATTTTCTAAAAATAATAATCATTTTATAAAAAATCTTCATCTCAATCTTTCCCATAAAATTAAGTCTCATACAAAAACCCATTTCTGGATTTAGGTGTTATAAATATGGACTCAACTTACTTGTGGGTGTCTAAGAATGCCTACAGTCAATTTGTCCAGCCAGATGGTAAAAATCTCTATTGGACAGACGACATTAACTTTGAGCTTCCTATTATCATGGAAACTTCCGGCCAAGGTGCCACTCCTCCCCTCACATATATCAATCTTTTCCAAGAAGCTTTACAAACCCACGCCCAGCAGGCAGCTTTACGTGTAAAACGTGGAGGAAAATGGGTCACATGGACTTATCAGCAATATTATGACGATTCTTTACGATTCGCCAGAGCTTTAATCAATCTCGGCATAAAATCCAGATCAACTGTTAATATCATTGGTTTTAACGCCCCTGAGTGGCTTATTAGCTTTTCTGGAGCTTTATTTGCAAATTTAGTGCCTATTGGTGTATATACCACAAATGGCCCAGAAGCCTGCTTTTATGTAGCTGATCATAGCCAAGCTGAAGTAATTATTGTCCAAAATGAAATTCAGCTACAAAAATATTTAACTATATGGGATAGGCTTCCTAAGCTAAAAGCGATAGTCGTTTATTTGCCTGGATCTGGCTTAGAAGCTGTTAGAGCAGGGAGACAAGTTTATACATGGGAAGAATTCATGGCAACTGGAAGTGATACTGAAGGAAAAGAATTAGCGAAAAGAATGAGAGATATAAGCCCAGCACAGTGTGCGACTGTGGTATATACTTCAGGAACTACAGGACCTCCTAAAGGTGTTATGTTAAGCCATGATAACTATATTTGGTGCGCCAAAACGTCGATAGATGATGCCAAATTGATGGATGAAGGAGAAAATGTAGTGGTTTCTTATTTGCCACTGAGCCATTCTGCTGCACAAATTATTGATATTTTTGGATCACTTTATAAGAAAGTCGCTTTGTGGTTTGCTGATGAAAATTGCTTACAAGGGACTTTAGGGAATACATTGAAAGAAGCTAGGCCGACTTTTTTTATGTCAGTTCCAAGGGTTTATGAGAAAATTGAAGAAAAAATCAAATCAATTGCAGCGAGTAAAGGGGATTTGGCAAAGAAAATTGGAATGTGGGCAAAACAGGTAGGGTTTAAAGCAACTTTAGATCAACTGCAACAGAAGCCTACCTCTTGGAAATATAGCTTAGCCAATTCAATAGTATTTTCAAAGGTAAAAGAAGCGCTTGGATTGGATAGATGCAAAGTGTTTGTTGTAAGCGCTGCCCCAGTATCCAAAGCAACGCTTGAATTTTTCCTCAGTTTGAATATACCACTAATGAACGTTTACGGAATGTCAGAATGTGCAGCCCCAGAAACCATGAATTACCTTCATAGTAACAACATATGAAGTGCTGGACAACCTATCAATGGCACCAGACTCAAAATCCTCAGCCAAAGCGGAGAAGAAGTCCCAAGAGGAACTCGTGGCGAAATTTGTATGAGAGGACGCAATAGATTTATGGGCTACTATAAAAGTGAAATAGAAACCAAAGCAACAATTGACAAAAATGGGTTTTTGCATAGTGGAGATGAAGGGTATATCAATGAAAAAGGATTTTTGTTTATCACAGGAAGATTTAAAGAGCTAATTATTACTGCTGGAGGTGAAAATATTCCTCCAGTCTTAATAGAAGACGCTATTAAAGAAGAATGTAGGCTTATTTCTAACTGTATGCTAGTTGGAGACTATAAAAATTATTTAGCTTTACTAGTAGCTATTAAAACAGAGCCTGGCCCAGATATGACACTGACAAGAAATTTATCAGGAGAAGCATTGAGGATTTTGGCAGAAATCGGAAGTACAGCGAAAACTTACGATGAAGCTATGAATGACCAAAAAGTCAAAAAATATATCCAAGAAGGAATAGAAAGAGCAAATAAAAAAGCCATATCTAAAGCACAGCATGTAAGAAAATGGGTATTTTTGCCAACTGATTTTTCATTACATACCGGAGAACTGACCCCAACTATGAAGCTTAAAAGGAAATTTGTTGCCCAGAAATACGCAGAGTTGATTGAAGACATCTATAGAAGTCCTAATTTATAAGTTAGCTAATAATTATTATTTAAAATCAAATATTTACCTATTTCAGACTATATTTATATATAAAATCGTAATAGAATCTATATGATATTAGAGAATATTCAGTTTAATTATCATTCTATGCCTGTTTAGGTTTCCTAGTGCTCACAAATAAATACCCAATAAGTCCACATAGTGTAATTACTCCAAAAATCAATAAAAATTTCGGACCTTGGATTGCCCATTCTCTGGGAGGATAAAAATTGTGAATTAAGCTTTGGGGTTCAAGATAAGGCTACATATTGCATACTGTTACAACAAGCCAAAATGTGTAATACACAAAAATCGTGATTCCAGATAGCATTAATGCGCCACCAAATGCTTTGGAAGACATATTAAATTGTAAACGTGTCAATCCATTTTGATGAAGATTTATTTTGGAAGGCTTAAGTATAAATTTGAGTGCCAAATCATAAAATGCAGAATATATAGAAGTTTCAGACTCATAAATTTTTTATGGAGATATAAGAACGTTTTCCAATATTCATGAAAATTAAGTCTTTTCTAGGATCTTGTTATGCTATATAAAGACATAATTTGGTAACATAATGCAATTGTGCTATTAATTTTAAAAAACAGATAAATTTTATTTATTTTTTAAAATATTTTCCTTATTTTGAGTTTCAAAATTTAATATGGAGCTTTCTGCAAACTTTTATTATTTCCAGATTAAAAATGAAGCCAAAGTGTTTTTATAAGGGTTTGTAGAGCCCGATCAGCTGGTGTTATATCTGTTCTCTATTGCAAATTAGAACTTTTGAGCAGCAAGGATATTATATTGTAATTTTAGCACAAAAATGTAAAATGCATAAGTGCAAATCAGCAGGCATGTGAAGCAAAAAAATCAACAAGAAAAAAATCAAAATTAGTCAGTGGTGAAGAAACCTGCTCAATTCAAAGAAATTTTACTACCTCTTATGCTGAGGGTAGCTTCATGAGAAAACATTGAGGCTTTATTTTGCAACTTATAATTACTTTATGCGATTCTATCCCAAATGGTGTAATAACGGAGAGAAAATTAGCAAGAATTATTATCAAAAAGGTCTCATGCCTATTATTGAAATTCCAGATATAAAAGAGAAGACTATTTAATTGGAGGTAATTACCTAGGTAATCCTTATTGCTATGTGGAAGAAGAGTAGCCATGGCAATAGAGAAATGATGCAATCTGAGGAGATTAGTATAAATAGTTTTTCAATAATGCAAATCATTATAAGCCATTCTGTTGTAATGGCTTACTAAATTGCATTTTCTATATTAGAGGAATGGCTTATACAATTTACTTAGAAACTTATAAGTTCTTAGTTAAAATTATAAAACAGTATAAATTAACTATTAAAATATTATATAAGATATAAATGAACAAAAGAAAAGAGTTTCAATTAGACAAGCTCAGCTTAAGAGCTAGTCGCTCAACTACTAACCTAGGCCAAATAGAAAGACCCCAAATAAAACGATTTACGTTCTTTCAAAAAAGCCCGAGCAGTCCGTCAAGTCCTATCAACAAAAATTGGGAGAATACATCTAATTCTTCTCTTAAAACGAAAGACTTTACTAGTAACTTGGATATTGAGCCAATCAATTCTAATTACGAAAATAACTTCTGTGAAGAAGAAGATTCCTTAGTAAGAGACCTTGTTGACCTTATGGACAACACAAAAGGTGAGATAAAAGAAAAACAGCAACCAGTGAAAAAAGCGAGCAGAGTTTCAAAACAGGTGACCAACATCCAAAATCAAAAAGAAATTATTAATTTATCTACAGGTTTTAAGATAAGAACCAAAGTCCTTTCTCCTCAAATAATACTTAGAAGATCCAGCATAAAAAAAGAAAACGAAAAAAGATGAAATTTGGTTCATTAAAAATGTTCATTAGCTATAATAAAATTATGCATTTTTGAAGACTTTTTGAGTTCTTTCATAATAAAAAAATCGACTTGAATACTAAAAATAGTCTCTTTTTAATAAAAAGTTAAACATAAAAAATGTTTTAAATGCATCAGTTATTGATATTTTTAAAATCAAGCAAGATATCATCCATATATTTTAAAAATTGAAAATTTTAATTTGAATAATTTTCTGATCTAATATATAGCATTCGTATAAATGGCTTATACAATTTGCTTATCTCCAATGCTTTAAAATATGATACTATATTTTTATTATGGGCTGTTGCGCCTCAAGACCTGAAGAAGAAACAAAAGCAAACGAAGAGTCCAAAAAAAATCGAGATTCTCTGATTCAGTCAATAAAGCAAAATACTCTCAAAAATGCCCGATCACCAGGTATATCGAGGAAATCTTCGCTTAGACCCAACGAAACCGCAGAAAAAATTTTTACAAATAATTTGCAAGGACCTGTCAAGCAATATTATCAAACTGTCAAAGTAGCTTGTAAAGGCACAGACAAAGAATTTCTTATTGCTATAGATAAAAGAACTCAAACAAAAAGAGTTTTGAAAAAATACACAAGACCTAAAAATGATGAAGAAGTCCGTGAGCTGTTTTTAGGACAAGCTGAAAATCTAAAACAATTGGTAAGAAATAAGCAGGATCATCCAAATATTGAAAAAATCTATGAGTCAATTGAAACTGATTCATGCTATTATGTTGTTTCTGAATATTTTACTGGAGGTGAGTTGCTACAAAAAATCATAAGTGATTCATATTTGAGCGATTCAGTTGCAAGCCAGTGTATGTATGATATTTTTAATGGGTTAAATTATTGTCATCAGAGAGGTATCATTCATTCACATTTGAAATCAGAAAATCTATTTTTTGAAAAAAAATCATCAGATACACGTCTAAAGATTGCGAATTTTGATCTTTCTAGCTATTTATATGGCAAGAAAAACATAAAAACTACAGTCCGAGATGTAATGATAACTTAGATGTATTATCAAGCTCCAGAAACTTTAAATGGAAATTCTGACGAAAAAAGTGACGTATGGAGCGCCGGAATTATTCTTCATATCATGATTACTGGAAAATTCCCCTTCATAGGAAACAACAAACAAGATATCTACGCACTAACCCAAAAAGGCCTAGACTTATCCACTCCCCAATGGCTTCAATTTCCAGATACTCTCAAAGATCTTCTAAAAAAGCTTCTTGCTTTCAACCCTGCTGAAAGACCTTCTGCATTTGAAGCAATGAACCACCCTTGGATCCAATCAAATTTAGACAGCCCTTCAGGTGCAAATCCTCTATATTCCTCTGCATTGACACAATTAAATGATTTCAGAAAAAAATCAAAATTCGAAAAATGCATTTTAACATTTATAGCGTCAAATACGCTGACAAAAGAAGAAGAAAAGCAGTTGGCTGATTTATTTGATCAGCTTGATACTAATAAGGATGGAAAATTAAGCAAGGAAGAGTTGAAGACTGGATATGAAAATGTGGATATTGATGCAAATATTGATATTGATGCAATTATGAAGAGCTGTGATGAGGATGGAAATGGGACTATTGAATTTCCAGAATTTTTGGCTGCTGCCATTGATTGGAATAAAATGATATCGCAGGAAAAATTGAAAAAAGCTTTTAAATTGTATGACATATCAGGCGATGGAACTATAAATCTATCCGAGCTTCAATACTCCATGCCTAAAATTCCAAAAGAAGAACTCCAAGAATTTATAAAACTCTTAGACAAAAACCACGATAACCTTATAAGTTATCAAGAATTCGTAGCATTTATGAAACAATTAATTAAATAATTCAAATTTTATTAAGAACTTCTGTGTTTTTTATCCGGATGTTTCCCGCTTTTCTCGTCTTCTCTTTGCCGCTTGGATTTCTTGTACTCTAAGGCGTCATAATCTTGTAGCGGGACCATCATTGAGCAGATTTTTTCTGCGACTTCTCCTTCAAGTTCTTGTGCTTCTTTTCCCATCCTAACTCTGAGCATCCCATCAAATGGATTTCTTAAGTGATTTGTGGCATCTAGTTCAAGTCGGCATTTTTTAATTCATCTAATTCTAAAATTAGAAGCAATATTAGGATCATCTCCAAAAATTCCAGGCTTAAAATTAGGGTCAATATCTCCTATGATTTTCGCAAACCCATAAAAATATTTATCATCCCTGAAAATCAAAGCAACATTTTCGCTTTGTTTCAACGAATTTCTCAAAACAGTTAAGTTTGAATTTGTAGTAGCCCATGCAGAATGGATGAGTGCTGTCTGAAGAGCCTCAGTTGTTCCGCACGCTATAAAATAGCGGGAAGTCCCTTGAAATTGAACTTGCCCAGCAGGGAGAAATAACGAATCAGTTTTCATAGGCACCATTGAATGAAACATTGGATTAATTATCTCAGCAAAATATTTATCAGGGAGATATGTAGGAGGATCGTTCGTTCTTTCATGTCTTTCCTTGCATTGAGGACCTTTTATGCAAAATCCAAGCTCGTACCGAGGGCAGCGCTTCTGATTCGGATCGATATGCTTGAAAACACAGTCATCTGCGGTGCATGGACGTCCTTTTGTAATTGATGAGCAGATTGGCATTCTGGAAAGGTCGTATTGGTGAAGATACTCACATTTGTCGTCTTTTTGACAGAGACCTTTGAGCCAATGCTTGCAGACTACCGTCCACTTTCGTCGGTCTATTGTTTGCTGTTTGTCTTGCATGCTGTCCATCTTGAAAATTATTATAATTAATTGTTTAAAATTACAAAAAATGTAAAAGTAAAATTAATAATATTTGTAAATGATTAATAAATGCGTATTTATTATTATTGTGGGATCGGCGTACATTCCAAGGCTAACACCATTATTTTTTCTAAATATAAATTCGCTTTTTAGTGCATTAGAGTTTTGCCTGCTGCTAATTAAATACAAATTTGCTTTCTGATTAAATTAAATTTATATTAAAATCAAAAGTTGATAAAATTATTTCCATTTTTTGCTAAATTATACCCATATATTAAATGAGTATTGCGCATACACCTAAAAAGAACCTGAAAACGCTAGATTTAAATCTTACATTTTCTCCAAAGCACCGAGGTTCGAACAAATATGACCCTCGTTCTCCTCCTGGAGCAGTATCAAAAGCTTCCCATATAAGCCCAAAAATAACAAGAAGCTGGGAAGAATGAAGTCCGACGCACAAAATGAAAATACTGAACACAGCAATTTCTAAATTTGATTTGCCTATTGCTAAGAAAAATATTGGCAGCCCAAAAGCAAGTCAATTTGAAGAAAATTCTGAAACTTCAACTCAGAAATCGTTTGAAAATCAATCAAGCTGCGAATGCAAACATTTAGGGATGATAGAAGAAGCTAATGATTTAATCACAGATTTGAGGCTAACAATTTCAAAGCAAAAGAAAGAAATCAGAGAAAAAGATGAAAAAATAATTTACTTAGAAAAATTGTCAAAAGAAAATGAAAATCAATTCAATAAACTGCTTGTAAATCAAGGGATCTGCTCAGAAAAGAACGAAAAAAATAAAGATGAAATAATTAAAGATCTCCAAAACAAGCTAAAACAACAAGAAAAAGAAATAACATCTCGTTATGCCAAAGAAAAAAAGCTTTTTGAGCTACAGATGTTAAATCTTGAAGAAGATATGAATGAAAAACTTTCCAATGACACCCAGACAAAGCTAGAAATTGCTTTCCTTAAATCACAGATTTCAAAAATCCAAGAAATCCATGCACAGCTTACTAAAGAGAATGAAGACTTAAAAAATCAAATCAAAGAAATCAGAATAGAAGAAATAACAAAATATTCATTTCAGATAGCTTCTGATTTATCTCAACTAACAAGCTTCATTAATTGGTTTCAGTCACGTGAAGAAGTAAGCTTGGCAAATATACTTTTAGCGTGTCAAGTCCATGTTGACTCAAATCAATCGTCAGATTCTGTTGTTAAATCGTTGGAAAATGCAATTAAAGAAATACATAACATACGAGAATTTATTTCGAATTACCATAAGGAAAAGGTTAGAGGGCTCTAACAGTGGATGTTGATATTGTAATCAATAAAACTTACAGATAAAAATTATTTCATTATTTAAAGCTAATTAATATATTTAATGATACTTAAAATAAATATATCTTTATTGAATTGATTGTGCTAATATAATTGGATAAGCATTTGAAAATTATGATTATGCAAATGGCTTCTCACTAGTCTTAAAATGGATCAAAAAATAAGAATCATGACTCTCTTATTAAAATAATTTTCATGATTTATTTTTTAAAAAGAATTCGCTATAGCTATCTTCAATATTCTTCTTTATATCCTATCAAAATGTTCAAAATCAACATATATTAATAAAAATCTTTTTTATCAATATATATTATTCCTTTAATAATCCTGTATTAAATATTTCAATTTTACAATTTAAATATACTTTTTAGCTTATTTTCCTCCAATTTTCAAACTTATTTTCTTAACTTTTAATTATTCGCTCCATTTATGGATCCATATCTTATTCTCGAAATATTGTGGCTCAGACCTTACAATAAATATGACTTATTACGCCAAGCAAGAAACTCGTCCTGATCTTGGAGAATTCTATGGATTTCACCACGTTCGCTTTTACGTCTCAAATTCAAAACAAGCTGCTTCATTTTATACATCTCGCTTTGGATTTTCCCCTGTTGCCTATGAAGGATTGGAAACCGGAAACCAAAAATTCTGCACCAATGTGGTCCGAAGCAACCATGTAGTTATTGCTTTTACCTCAGCTCTCACTCCTGAGGATAATGAGGTAAATCGTCACGTTGGAAAACACAGTGATGGAGTTCAAGACATTGCCTTTAGCGTAAGCGATGCAAGAGGGATGTATGAAAAAGCAGTTGCCAAAGGCTGCAAAAGCTTCCGTGAGCCTCAAGTTTTGCAAGACCAATTTGGATCTGTTATTATAGCATCTCTTCAAACTTATGGAGACACTGTCCATACATTAGTCCAAAACATCGATTATACAGGACCCTTTTTGCCTGGCTTTCGAGCAATCACAAAAGATGATCCTTTAAATGCAGCTTTTCCACAGGTAAATTATGATATTATTGATCATGTTGTCGGAAATCAGCCTGGTGGCGATATGACTCCTACAGTAGAGTGGTATGAAAAATATCTGGAATTTCATCGATATTGGTCAGCCGATGAGTCTGTTATTCATACAGATTATTCAGCATTAAGGTCAGTTGTGGTTGCTGACTGGGATGAAGTGATCAAAATGCCTATTAATGAGCCTGCAGATGGACTTAGAAAAAGCCAAATCCAAGAATACGTTGAATATTATGGTGGAGCAGGTGTTCAACATATTGCCTTAAAAGTCAATGATATTATTTCAGTAATAAGCACTTTAAGAGCAAGAGGTGTTGAATTCTTAGAAGTCCCTCCTAAATATTATGACAATTTAAGAAAAAGACTTGCACATTCTACTGTTCAAATTGAAGAAGACTTAAGAAGGATTGAAGAACTTCATATTTTGGTTGATTTTGATGACCGTGGATACTTACTTCAAATTTTCACAAAGCCAGTGGAAGACAGGCCTACACTTTTCTATGAAATTATCCAAAGACATAATAACAATGGATTTGGTATTGGAAACTTTAAAGCATTATTCGAATCATTGGAGCAAGAACAAGAAAGAAGAGGTAATTTGGTCTAATTTTAATAAGATTTTTACTTAATTTATGTGGTAAATAAATTCTTGACTGATCTCAATTGATATTAAATATTTTTTAATTAATTCTTTTCAGAACCATCATATTCATATCTTCAGAAATTCTTTCAGTCTCAATAAGCTGTTTCACTAGATTAAAAAATCCCATACACAAGCTGCCTTCACATGGAAGTCGAATAGGGCTATTTTTTATCCCATCATATAATATAAATCCAGGCAAAACCACCACAAAATGATAATTTGGACAATCAGTTATTTGTGATTGCCCTTCTGCAGCAAACAATAAATGAGTATCATGCAAAGCTTGATTATTAATTACTACCTCAGCAGCTTCTAAGGGATTTTTATTAGCAATCTGTGATTTTATCTCAAATAATATGCTTCCTTCTTCGACATCTGCATTGGTTGCTAAAATTGCATGTAAAGCTGCAATAAGTCCACATGCGTTGTCTAATACAGGAGTTTGTTTTATGAAATTTTCTAATTGAACTGGCTCTCCTTCAAATACTGAGCTTTGCTCATAAAATTTATAAGCCAAAATAATTGCATTTCCTTCTATTTCTTCTTCAAACGAAAAAATTTCAGAAAATTCCCATTGATTACTAAGTCCAATTGTTCGAAAATATTGTGTAAAAATATCAGGGTCGCTTTCTAATGCAGGCCAATTCATTTTTATTAAACAAGAATTATTTTAAACATTAGCGGGGACAAGAGGATCAAATCCAAGCTCTTCAACAGGAATTCCAAACTCAAACAGCTTCCCTTCATAAGTCTTCACCATATTGCTGTGTGCTTCTCTGATTTTCTTGAGTTCTGTTTGGATAGCAGCGATTTGCTCATTTTTGGAGTTTTCTACGTCTTCTAAGGAAGAAGTGACCATTGCAATTGCTTCTGGTCTAAGCTGGGCTGATTGCAAAATTTGATAAAGCTGGACATTTTTAGCTTCAAGGGTTTCTTGAATTGTTTCTAATTTCTTTTCTAAGATTAAGTTTCTTAAGCCTACTTTTTGTTGGACTTCTAATATAGAGTCTTGGAATCTTGTATAGATTTCATCTCTTTCTTTCATTATGTAATCATGCTCTTGTAGTAAAACTTCATACTCCCAAGTCCAGTTTCTTATTTCTTCTTCAATGTCTGTAATGCGTTTAAATGTGCTATGAAGTTCTTCTTTATCTTTCAAATATTGTTCAAGCTCTTTTTTCTTTTCTTCTACCTTAAGCTGAGTCTCTTTCAGAGGATTCACAAAATGCTTATTTTCATATTGAAGCTTGTGTAGCGTTTTTAAGTCAGCCACTTCTAATTTCCTAAGCCTAACCACATCTTCTTGCAACTGCTTTATATGAGAAATATTCGAATCTGTTATATTTTTATAGTAATTCTGTATATCAAGCAGCTTTTGCTGATGCGTTTTAGTCAAATCTTTTATAGCTGCGTTCATTTTAGCTTCAATTTGTTCAATAATCCTTTTCTTTTTTTCTTCCATATCAACTCTAAGTCTGTTCATTTTTTCTGTGTATTTGTCTTTTAAATCAATTGCTTGTCTTTCAAATTCATGTCTCAATTCCATTTTCTTTTTGTCCTCATCTTTTTTAAGTGATCTCAAATAATCATCTTGGCAGACCTCTTTTTCTTTTTCTTGCACTTTGAGCGCTCTTACGTCATATTTAAGTTCTCTTTGCTTCAGCCTATGCTCATCTTCTGAGTTTTTCAGCCCCATTTCAGCTTGGGTTTTTTCTTCAGTCAAGTTGTCAAGTGACGCAAATAATAAGTGCTTGACCCTTTGCTTGCAAACGTTGATTTCAATGTCATGCTTTTCTCGAAGTTCTTGGAGGCTTCATTCTTTGTTGCGAAAATCGGCTTGCTTTTCTTCAAGAAGCTTTTTTTCGGCCATCCAGAAGTAGTTGATGCGCTCTCTTTCTTGCTGGTAAAGAGAAGCGAAGCCGTTTTCTGTTTTGGCTTCTTCTTGGAGTTCGGCGAGTTCAAGCATGAGATTTGTTTTGTATTCTTCACTTTCTATGTCTTCGACTGCTTCTGCCTTGCGACGAGCTTCTGCTTCGCCACCTTTTTTCTTGCCTCCTTTGCCACCTTTCCCTTTGCCTCCTTTGGCTCCTTTGCCACCTTTGCCTTTGCCTCCCATTTATTAATGGCAGTTATGGAAAGTTCATCACTTAAATCGTGAAATTTGTAAAAGCCAGTTTTATTTTATTTGTTTTGTCCTATCTAAATTAAACATATTTTGTACTAAAAGCTTATTTTCTTATTTTTAAATTTCAAATAAAAATTCAATGAAAATTATAAAAGATTTTAAAATAAAACTTATTTTATTCAAATTTTTAAGGCTTATCTGTTTTAATAGAAACCGATGAAAGCTCTGATATCATGATCTCTTTGCCAATGGATTCTCGACTAAGCCTTCTTGCATGCTCTTTTGTATAGTGGGGTCTTCTATTCGATGATATTTTTGTTGGAGTCTGCATGCTGGATTTTTTGATAGTCTGTGAGTTTAAATTTTTTAGTCCTGAATATGCTCCAATTCATTTAGTATTGTTGGTTTCTTGAATAATAGGAAAGTTCAGTAGCTTATTTATAGTCATAGAGTTAATAATATCTTGGGAATTTATAGTTGGTGAGCCATCTTCTTCTATATAAGAATCTTGCTCAATTATTACGTTTAAATCTGTCCTTTCATTCTTTTCTTTTTCAATTTCTGATTGAATTTGATCAGAAATGTCAGGAAATTGAGAGATTAATTTGTGAAAATCAGTTTTGCCTACAAAATAGCTTAAGCATAAAGTTTTAGCAACAACTGAATAAAGTGGCTTTTCATCTGTAATTATTTCAATATCCCCAACAACAGAACCTTTGGTAAGTGTTTTTATTGTTTTTTTGCCATCCATAGATCGAATTTCAACTGTTCCTTCAATTATAAAAAACATTTCGCAGCCAAAATCATCATGATAAATGATATAATCTTCAGGTAAAAATAATCTTGGCTTAAGCAGCATAGCTAAACTTTCATAAAGCTCTACTGAGTCAGACTGCTGAAGATAGGTCACTTCTTTAAGAATTGACTTATTGCATTCATAAATAATTGAATTTACGATATTTGATGGCAAATATATGTATAGCTGATTAAAATCACTTGGCCCGTGCACATTGCTTAGAGATGTAGAAAACGCATAAAATGATTTAAGCTTTTTCATCAATTGTTCTGACTTTTCTGATTTTTTTGTAACGCTGAATGGTGAATTCAGCTTATTTATATAGTCTTGCAAGTCAGATTTGTGAGATTCTACAACTGTTGCCATAAATCCAAATAGCATGGCAACAAGCATATCGCCTATGAAAACCAAAAATAAAGTGACTACTCTTTCAGTATCGTTTGCTTCTTGCATAAAAGAATAGCCTGTCAAAGTTAATATATTAAGGACATAAAAATACGAAAATGAGGTTTTGTTTCATGTTGCTGTGCTTTCTAAATGATTATATTCAGCCCAAGTATAATCATCTTCTTGCCAATTCATAAAGTACCACAAGCAGCTCAATCAATGTATAAAAATGAGTGCTAAAACTGTCCCTTTAATGCAGTTTAAAATAAATGAAATATGTCTCCATTGTATTTCCATTTTAGAAAATAATGATTGGAGCCTAAAAACTGAAACTATCCGCAATAATCTTAACAATATAATAAGATAAAAAGGATGTTCAATCCTCATCTGATCAAAAATTAAGTTAAAAGGAGACATTCCCAATATATCCAAAATTATAAAGTGCTTATGATATTCAATATCCATTTCCTCATCGCTTCTTTTTTTTCTTGATAAAATTGTATATTTTGAGATTATTGCAAAAAATATTATTGATTCTGATACGCAAATAATTTCCATTGTATAGAAAAAATAGTTCAATTTTATATTGAAGCAAATCTCAAGAGGAAGAGCAAAGGCAGTGTATATTAGAGTAGCCATATGCAATAATGTTAAATTCATTCATCTATTGCTTGGCTCTATTGATAAAATTTTTGATATTTTTGGGGATATTAATTTTTCTGTTCTTTTTTGGTATTTTTTTGATGTGCTTGGATCATTTAAAATTTTTTTAGAAATTTTATCAAAACGTGTTATAGCGTCTTCAATATTTTCTGTACAAAATGTTTCCTTAAGCCTATTTTGTGCTAGTGCTTGCATAGATTCATACCACTCAGGAAATGCATCCATCAGCATTTCAAGCTGATCAGCTCTGAGCCTACCTACTTGGCAAATTTTAATAGCAAATGCACTAGCAGTTCTCATACAAATTTCAGATATAAACGACCCAATTTCTCCAAAATGATCTCCTGTTTTTAGTGTTTTTACAACTAATTTTCCTCTGATATCAATAATATCAGCTTCCCCATCCAGCATAATAAAAAAATCATTATTTCTTTCTCCACCATGCATAATAGGATCTCCAATTAAATAAAACTGTATATGAATGAGCCTAAAAATCGTTCTTGCTAGCTGCTCGTGCATTTTTCCATCCTTTTTCTTAAATAGTTGAGATTTTTGAACAGCTTCATAATATCTATAGAATTGTATATCAGACATAAGAGTAGTAGGCAGCTGTTTAAGAATATCCTCATCAATAATTCCTTTATTTGCTCTTCATAAATAATTAAAATAATCATTTATCTGCTTCATGAACTGTTGATCAACTTTTTTCTTCTTGATAAAATTTCTTACGTACTCATAGCTGTCTTTAAGCTTATACCTTCTGGATGAAATAAGCTCTTTTATCAATGAACAAATGCTTCCAAATAGCACAATAAATATGAAAAAGCCTAGCAGAAACAGAAAGCAATTATAAACTTTTTCTCAAGGAGAAACACTTGTAATGTAGCCATATCCTACATGGGATAAAACCATGCAAGCCCAATGGTAAGCATGGATTAAAATTGTTGAATTTGAAAGAGAATCGTGTATGCTTAAGTTGCTTTTTGATAAATAAATCTTGTAAAACCATGAGTGAACTGTATCTTCACTTCTGCCAATTTCAATAAAAAAGCATGCAAATATATGATTTGCCATGAAATAAATTACAGCGACTTCTAAGAACCTGAAAAAAAGAAAGTATTTCATTCGATGCTTTAAAGAATCAAAAAGTTCGAATACACAATAAATCCCAGTAATTCTAATGATAGAAAATATTGTTATTATCCATCTTGGTTCTGATGTTGCACTAACTGAAAATATCATTGCAAATGGAAGAAATAAAATAAAATTATGAAGAGATTTGAAAAAGGCTGCTTTGGGTTTTACATTTGAAAATTTCTTTTTTACGGCTGAGTGAGGACATTTGGAAGCAACGTCATAAAGCATCCAATAGTACACCCCAAAAATCAGATAAATTGTCATTGAAAATATTTCTAGGCTGATCGACCAATGCTCATATTTATACTCAAATGCAACTTGAAGTGGAATTCATACAAAATTGTAAAAACTCACTGCAAAGTATAAAAAGCTCTTCCATCGATAGCTATGAAATTTTACTAAAAGCGGATTAAACTTGAATACATAAACAGGAACCTCTCCATTTAGAGGTAATTTTGTTTCCAGCATAGCTTGTGTTTGATTATTTTCATCTTGATCAATAGAGATATCTTTTTGCTTTTCCTCTCCTTCTACTAAATTCTCTTTTTCTAGCGATGTAAATTTAAGCACTTCTGAGTTATTTTTATATGTAATCAATGCTTCCATGCTATTATTTTGCATAGTAGCTCTATTCATTTTTTCTCTTTCTGCAGCAATTCTTCTTACTTTTTGAGAAAAATCAGGATAATTAGTCATTACAAAATTAAAATCGCTCATCGACAATATTGCTAGCGTTGTATCGATTTTTGCTCTTACAGTAGCACTCCTGACAGAAGGAAGGATTTTAAGCAAAGCAATTTCTCCAAATACCATGCCGCTACCTATTGTATTAAACACAAACCCAGTAGATGACACAATTTCTACTTCTCCTTCTAAGATAAAATACATTTCTAAGCCAAGCTCTCCTTCTGTGATTATCCGTTCTCCTCCACAAACCATAGAAAGTTTGCATCTTCTAATGATAGCTAAAATAGCACCTTTTTCGTCTTCAGGGAAAAATCCTGACTTGGTTAAGCCAGCAAATAAGAAATACCGAATATCAGTCCTAAGAGATTCAGGAAGGTCTAAAAGTATTTCTTCGTCGTCACAGCCTTGCAGCTTGGCCCATAGAAGGTTATAATAATTTAGCACACGATGCTGAAGATCTGTTGAAAGCTTGCAGTGGCTCATTCATTGTTTTATAACAGATATTTTTGCGAGATGATCAGTATGATTTTTATGATAATTTGTGGCGAGATTTCAAGCCCTACTAATCAAAAATGCTTCTAAAATGATTGACGTTATAAGGAATATCATATTTAATACTTTTTCTGCAGTTGTGCAGACTGGTATGTCACCGTAGACACCTAGAGTGACTATGGAGTAGCCAAAATAAAGCAGGTTTACATATTGATCGAAAATAGGGATATCTAGAATTGTGTCATCAGGATGGTAATAGTTGTTGAGAGAGAATTGATTAATGAAATTTTGTCCATTATATCTGGCATTAGGATTAATTCAGTACTGCAATTTTGCTAAATAATAAGAAATGCAAGCTACATAATGAGCGTAGTATATTACCAGAGTGATGGATTCGATGAGAGTTATCAGTATTATAGACGATTTTATATGCTGCTGCAAAAAAATCAACAAATTTCAAATTCTTTTCACTTTAAAAAATCTAACAAGCTTGAAAAACGCTGAAGCATATTGAGGGGCATGAAATGCGATCAAAAGAAAATCAATAGGAATTGTTGAGATTATATCCATCAGCAAATAATTATCCAAATAATTTCTTCTAATTGCATTCATATCACTGTTATAAGTCCCATGCTCTGTATATAGTGAGCTATTTGAGCATACAGCAATATCAAATATATAAATTATGTATGCAATTATATCAAATGACAGTCATAAGTCATAATCTGAGTATTCGAATGCAATGTTAAAGGGGATATAAAATAAATAAAATCCAAAACTCAATGACAGAGCAAAAAGCCAGATGTAGAAAAATTTGGAAAAAGGATCAATAATATAGGATCCTTGGACGTCATTAGTTTTCGCAACAGATATAAATCGCTGAATTCATGTTTTTTCAGAATGGTCTATATGAGTTCCAAAGCTTGGATCTGCATTTTCATCTGAGCTGTCTGATGAATCAGAATCTGACTCATACTCTTGTAAATCATATAAATAATCAATATCTTCAGTGTTTGTAGTTTTAAGTCTTTGCTCAGCTACTTTTTTTAAAAAATTATGATACTCAGGATAATTTTTTAGTATTGGCATAAGGTCATTTTTTGATATAGAAGATATCATAGTTGCATTATGAGACCTCACTGATACAGACCTTCTTTGATCCAAAAGCACCCCAATTTCTCCAAAATAGTCACCTTCTTCTAAATAAGCTATAATTGTTTCAGAGTCAGCAGCAATTACTTCAACTGTTCCTATTTTAATAAAAAATAAATCTTCAGCATAATCTCCTTGTCTGATTATATAGTCTCCTGCCATAAAAACTTTGGGTGTTAGACATCTTACAATAGACAACACAAAAGAAGGGTCTGCCATTTCAAAAATCGCGACTTTTGGGATCATATCTTCATGTATAGACACAGAAATCTCGCTCTTCAGCGATAAAGGAAGCTCATCTAAAAATCCCCAATCAATAAAATGTGAAAATTGGGTTCTCACAAAATAATAATAAGCTAGAATTCTCACTTTAAGTTGAGAATTTATATGGCGAAGACTACATCATTTTTTTGCTCTTTCTAGCTTTTGCTCTGTTTCAAAGTCTTTTGTTTTGACAGTAATCAACATGTGAACAATCAATCCACATATAAAAGCACATGTAAAAACCCCAAGAATCATAATAAGCTCAGAAATTACTTTTTCTCCTGTAGTGTTTGGGACTGGACTGTTATAAGAAATTCTTGATATCATGCTAGCAGCTCAATATATACCATCTGTATAAATTTCATAAGTTTGGGCATCTCCATCAATTCAAGGCTGCAGCCAGTTATGGGGGTTATTTTTATCAATTTCAAGTCTTGCTACTACTAATAAAAGCATTCCTGTTGATTGAAAAATTACGAGCAAAAGGATCAAATATTTGCATAATTTCATCATAAAACCACCATACGCCTTTTTCAAGAGAATTTCTTGGTTTTCGAAAAATGTGAAAAATTGAAAAAACCTCAGTGTCTTTAGCAATCTAAACAAAGCAACGCCTCAGCCATCTAAATTGACAACCATTATCAAAGAAAAGAATGAATAAGGTATCGACGAGACAAACAAGCAAATATTATGTAAATATGTCGATTTTTCATGAAGCATTCACATGCGGCTCCAAACTTCTAAATTTTTTAAAATTCTTCTTGAAATAAAATCACATAAAAGAATAATTTCAAAAAACAGCTCAATTGCCAGTCACACAGAGGAAGGAAACCCTTCTATTCCTAAGAAATACGTTGCTGTAAATACGTTATATAAATTAACGATCAGAATTAACATAGCTCATTTGGTATGAAAATCATGCCCACTGGTAGATGTTAATTTTATATAAGTCTGCATTTCCAAATCCTGCTTTTTCTTATGTTTCCTGAAAATTCTCTCTTTCTTGATAATCCCAGACCCAAGAGCTTTTTCGCTGAGTTTTTCAATCCCAGGGTTATAGCTATCAACTCTCATAAAAGAACTAGGGTTGATACTTGAGCCTCTTACTATCATTTATTTCAGAAATAATTATATGACTCATTTAAATTCTTTGTAGGCTATTTCTTCCCCTAGATAATTAATAAAAATTTCTTTCAATCAATTACTTAACAAATTAATTTTTACAATTTACTTCATTATTACTTAATGTTATCTTTCAATCATGCCATTGAAATTATCCCTAACCGCCTCTACTGAATAAGTGACAAATCTCCTCCTCGCAACAAAGCAAACTCGTCCTATTTTTGCATAGATAATGTAAAAGATATATAGGAACTTACCTATGAGCCTTTTAATCAAGATTTCGGGCCAATTAACTTAGGAATGACATATAGATTTTGCATCGAACTAGATAAGCTTATAAAAAACCCTTCATTATCCCATCATCAGGTTTTTCATTATACTGCTTTAGATCCAGTAAAGAGGACAAATGCGGCTTATTTAATGTGCGCGTACCAGGTTTTGTTTTTAAATAAAACAAGTGAGGTTGCGTGAATGCCATTTTCTTCTTTGCCAAGATTTCTTGACTATAGAGATGCAGGGTTTGGGATGTGTTCTTATAAATGTACAATACTGCATTGTATTCAAGGACTAGAAAAAGCGGTTAAGTTTAATTGATTTAACCCAAAAACTTTTAATTTTGAAGAGTATGATAATTTGCAAAGGATAGAAAACGGTGATATGAATTGGATTATTCCAGGAAAAATGCTTGCTTTTAGCTCACCAAGCCCAAATACAGTAGATGGGGACGGATATAAATGTTTTACACCTGAAGACTATTGCCCAGTTTTCAAAAAATTAGGAATTTCTACTGTAGTAAGGCTCAATAAAAGAACTTATGAGGCATCTCGATTTAAAGCAGAAGGTATAAATCATTATGAGCTTTATTTTCTCGATGGTAGCTGCCCATCAGAAGAAATCGTAAAAAAATTCATAAAAATCGCTGAAACTGAGCCAGGAGGAATAGCAGTTCACTGTAAAGCAGGATTAGGGAGAACTGGAACTCTTATAGCTTGTTACGCTATGAAATATTATGATATTTCAGCGGCCGCTTTTATCGGCTGAATCCGTATTTGCCGTCCAGGAAGCGTTCTTGGTCCTCAACAGCAATTTTTAATTGACATGGAATTAATTTGCAAAAGTTGGCGAAATAGTGAAAGTAATGCAAATTTATTGAAAAAGTTAAAAGACGAATTTTTAGAAAAATCTGAATTAACACCTGAAGAATCTTTTATTGCAAAATTCGGAGATTTTGGACAAGCTCAAAAACTTGTAAGTGCTAAAAAAAATAATCAATCAATTACACCTGAAAGGAGAAGAAGCTTAGATCGGGTATATTTTATATAGGTTTATACACCATCAACGAGATCAGCATCTGTTACATATGATTCAGGAAAAACTAAATCTTATAGGAATAATGCAATACAGAATATTTTTATGTCGAGGCCTCAAAATTATAGACTGCCTTCTCATACCCCAATTACCAGAGTAAAAGCATCGATTTAGATAAAATTTTAAAATTAAGGAAAACTCTCAAGCTGTCTTATAATATTGTCTACTTCGCTGAGAAGCCCTTCTGCGCTCGGGATATTTCTATTATTTTCATAGTGTTCTTCGCTATCTTCTTCATCTTGGCTTGAAAAAGTAGGTCTTCTGCTTGCTTCTTCTAGTTTTCTTTTTAATCTTTCATTTTCCATCGATAATCTTGAACACTCCCTCTGCAAATTTTCTATGATTTTATTGCATTCTCTATTCGTACATTTATCGTTACTTCTAGTATTTCCATATGAATTTGGTTCAGGGCTTGATTTTCTGAAGGATTCATTTTTTGGCTTTGAAAAAGAAGCAGTAAGATTTCTCCTTGCTTTAAAAGCAGAAACAACAAAAGTTGGGTCTGGCTGCTGATCGTTGAGAATTTGTTCATATAAAATTGAATATTTATCAGTAAGACTTGTGTGGGAATATGATGTGAAATTGTCGACAAGCTTATTGAGGATTCTTGTGAGGTAGTTTATTGAATCTTTGTTGTCACGGATATCAATTACAAGTAAATATTTATTTTCGTCTAATAGTCTTTCAGTTTCACGGAAGGATTTTGGGGTGAGGTGGTTGCCACGGATATCGATGTATTTAAGCCATATATCACAATGCAAAGCGGTTAAAATGTGTTCCCAGCCATGATCGCCAATGTGGTTGTAGCCGATTATTAATTCTTCGAGACCTTCGGAATTTCCTCCCATTGAGCCTCGCAAACTTTGGGCTCACGTTTCAGTGTCTCTTCTTTCCCCTTGCTTTCCTATAATTCTTGATATCATATATCCTGATTTTTCTCCTAATTCGTTTCAGGATAAATCTAAACTTTTCAATTGATTTTGATTGCTAAGTGCAGATAATAATATTTCCAATTGTGGCTCTGAAAACTTGCAATGGTTTATGACAAGTGAAAGTACAGATGAGGCGATCAAGCCACTTGCAAGCTGCTGCCAGCTACTTTCTTGAAACTCCAGCCCAAACAAGCAAAGCTGCTGTAAACATTGATTTTTTGCCAAATTATTGCACAAAAACATCGAAAACCTGTGCATAATTGAAGGATTTGTCACAATAGGCTTTGCATTTGGCTCAGAAAGCTTATTTTTCCGATTTGCTGATTTGACCTTGATTTTCTTTTCATAGCCTTTTGTTCACAGTTTTATACAGTTTATTTGTTTTATATTTGATAGAATATTAGGAAGATGCTTAAGCTCTTGGCTTGAAATGTCATCGAGACAAAGCTCAATTTGATTTTCAGTTAAACTGTCTTAGTTTTTACCTTTCAACTAAATTTTTGTTTGGAGGGCATTTAAATTTGTTGGAAAGATCGAGGTATTGCGATTTTGGGTCTGTTTTTGAGTTTTTTCCAGAAGGGCTTCGGGGTCTCTTATTAAAAATTACCTCTGGCTTGGTTGAGAAGTATTTTTCATTTTTAAATTAGTTTTTAAAAAGATGAAAATAGTTTTTAAAGATTCAGATTTTCATTCAACTTATAGACAAAAGAAATAATTTAGTTTATGATAAAATAATAGCTCTTTTGTTAAATTCAAGCAAAATTACTCTCTTTTTAAATTGAAATAATTTCAAATCAAAATTTCAATTTTTTATTTCTTGTAATCAATTTGCGTGATAACCTTGATTTTCTTTCCATAACATTTGATTTGATTTCGATTGAAGCGTTTTACTTTTTTTATTAGAATTTATCTTGATTTGGTTTAGAAGAATAAATTGATTCAAATTTTCAGTTTTATGAATTTAATTTTTTAGATTGAATTTTATAAAACAATTTGATCAATTTGCATTTTATGAATATAATCAATTAAAAATTTAATATTGATATTTCATTTCCTGGGGGCTATATGAAAGTGGCGAAATTAAATCTTCACAATTATTAATTAAAAGTATTTCACTGAAAGATAATAATTATTGACATAAGCACTCTATACTGAATTAAGAGTTAGCATTTATTCTTAATTAAAATTTCTTTTGATATTAATTTTTTACTCTTTATTGAATAATTATAAGCAGCCAATCAATAGAAATTTATAAACTCAGGCATCAAAAATTGTTTCATGGTGGATAGAAATTAAATATGCAAATCTAAATCATTGCTGTGAATATTTTTGCTACGAATTTTGCAATAATAAATACAAAATGCTCGGAAGAATTGCCAATATATTTTCTTCCTCAAATGAGCCAACAAATCCAAAATACCGAAAATTCAAAAGAAGTTTCTGAGTCAACCTAAAATGTACACGAATTACGTTTTCAACTGAGCTCATCTCAAAAATAAAAAGAGACGAAAACTTTGAAGAGAATTTTATATAGACTTTATGTCTATTATCAGAAAATACAGTGAGATAGGACTCAAAAATTTATCTAATAAACAAGTTGAGGAATGTTTTACAGAAGTATTTGAAAATTGAGTCATAGCTATCAAGCTGTTTCCTATGTCAGAATATTTCATCAACATTAAAAAATCAATTTATCTTAACTTGACTATTGCTGACCGTCGATTTCGAGAAGGATTCGGAGGACTAATTTGGAACATAGGACTAAATTTTGATAATGTTTTGGAAGCGAAAGCTATTTTTGGAACAAGAATCTTGCAGTTTGATATGGGACCAATGGAAGAAAAAGACCTTGATGATTTAATTAGATGTAAAAGTGAAGGATTTAAAATGATATTTCCAAATGATTATTAACTCGCTCCTAAATTGATCTTTATTGATAGTAGTTTAGGTAGAAATTGATTTGCAAGTTTGTAATAGCAATAAATATTGCTGGGTATAACTTGAATCTTTCTGGTATTATCATAATTTATAACATAGCTTTAAAATTATTAACTAAATATGAACTATATTCTATATTCCATCATCTAAAGAAGCATAAGTAATCGTTTGGATTCTCTGTGATAATAATTTGCGTTATTTTTTAATTCATAGCATTTATGTTGCTTTTTCAATCAATTTTATTCATTAAAAGAATATTTAATTGAATAAACTCATAATTATATGCTATAGCATTGGCATAAAGCAAATAAAGAGCCATAAACATCAAGTGCATTTATATAAGGCATAATTAAATTAAAAAATTAATGGATGAAATTTTGTCATTATCAAGAGAAGAACTTATTGGCAGGTGCCAAATGCAAGAAAACGAAATTAAAAGTCTTA
>CATKHM010000055.1:37248-54391 GCA_949751825.1 Blepharisma undulans
TTAAAAGAAAACTTCAAGAAAAACAATATAAAATTGAAACATTAAAATTTAAATTGCGTAGAAACGCATTTAAAGATCCTACAATACTTATGAAAGAAGCTAGAAAACTGAGAAGTGAAGTTGCAGAAAATTATGGAACTGGAGAAAGTGAGTTTTGGAATGCACCGCCATCTCAAAATTCAATAAATAAATCAAAACTTGAAGATATTGATGCATTTAAGCATTTATTCCTCTTTTCTCCTTCACCTATTAATAAAAATCCTTTGAAATCCAAAATTTCTAACGATATTACAGAGAAAAACTATGCACAAAGAAGATATAAAAGTACTATGGCAAGATATCCAAAAAATCCTTTACCAATAATCACAAAAAGAACTAAAAAATAGGTTTTGACTGAATTGTGCTATAAATATAAATAATGTGAAAATTTTTGGATTATTTCTAATCAAATAAAATTATAAAAATGGAAAAAAGCCTTATGCTTGAAGAAATTGCAGATGAAAACTATGAGCCAACAGATGCAGAAATAAGGGAATACGGAGAATACATTGGCTTAATACTTCCAGAAGATGAAAGCTTGCTTTATATTGCAAGAGATGCTTTAAAAGCTCCATTACCAAAAGAATGAAAACCTTTCCAAACTAGAGATGGAGAAATTTATTACCTCAATATAGTAACAGGTGAAAAAACATTTGAGCATCCTTGTGATGCTATTTATAAAATAATTGCCAGAGAAGTGAAGGAAATAAAGTTGAGAAAAGATGATGATAAGGATGGGATTTTATCTATCCAAGATCAAAAAAAGATTCATAGCCATAATTTGCCTTTTGCAGTGCCAAATCCTAATCATAAGCCTCCCAATAAAAGAATAACTCAAGAAGAGTATGAATTTGAGCTAGAAAAAAGTACAAAAGAAATTAATGAAAAATTTGAAAATAATCTAAAAGAAATGAGAGCCAAATTTGAAAAAGAAGAAAAAGACATGCATGAATACTTAAAAGCCAAAAAGACTATGCAGGTTTTTGCATATGAAGAAAAACTAGCTACTAATTGCGATGAAGAAGCAATAAAAATAAAAAATAAATCAAAAAATATTTTAAGTGAAATGAATGAGAAATTGGAGTCATTTAAAGAAAGAGAAATAAAAAAAATTAAAGAAAACACACAAAGAGAAATTGATTTAGCAATGGTAATTTATCCCGAATATAAAGAATTAGATAATTTGAGATCTGAATTAGATATCGAGCGAAAAATAACTCATGGATTTTATGAAAATGTTTATGAGCGCACCCAGCACTTTGAAAATGAAAAAGTCAAAATTAAAACCAAAATTGAAAAAGAATATAAAAGCCAAATAAAGACGTTAGAAATTGAAATTTTAAAATTAAAAAACGAAGAAATGCAGTGGAATAATAAACTTAATGAAGCAAAAAATGAATATCAAAAAGAAAATGAAAACGAAATCAATAAAATCAAATTGTGCTATCAGCAAGAAATAGATGAAATAAAACGAAATATTAAAAGCCATATTCCAGATAGAAAGAAAAAAGCGTTAGATGAGTTATCGATACAATTAGAAGAACAAGTAAAAAATGAAACATACAAAAAAATAAATGTATACCGAAAAGCGAAAGAAAACGAGTATAATGAGAAGCTTGAAAAATTAATTCAGGCTCAAAAATATAAAAATATAGCCAAACCTACTACGTATGAGCCAAAAGCTGCTTTTGATAAAGTAAAAACCTTAGAAATCGAATTAGAATTGGTCAATAATCAACTTTATTTGAAAAACGAAACTCTGCTAAAGCTTCAAGAAGAAATAGAATTTTTTCACAGCAAATATCAAAAAATGAATAAGCAGTTTGATATTTTAATGAAAAATCCTAAAAAAGCTCATCAGCCACACTCAAAAAACGATCTATTAAGTTCAGAAAAGAAAAAGAAATCTCCATTTTGTGGGTTGATATCATCAAGTAAATTTAAAGAAACAACCCCAGAGCCAAAACGTAAAAGAAACAGAAATAGTCTGACAGATACAGAAGAAGAAATAATTAAAAGCTGAAGAAGCGAAAAACCTGATAAATTTGAGTATGTTAATGAGCATAGACAGTTTCCTTTGCATTCAACTTCAAATTTTGCGGATAATCAGCTTCGTAGCTCAGAAATCAAGCTTAAAGTATCTGATCGACAAGCGGATTTAGTAAAAGAGTTTGCTTGGAAGCATTCAAATTGACTTAGCAATTTGAAAGCTGATATGAATGTATTGAAACCTAAACAAATCAGAAAGTTTTAATTATATTATTTGAATTATTTAATGTAAATTTATAGCTCAAAATTTTTAAAATAAAGAATATCCCTATATCCTTCAAATTATGCAAAAATAGTAGGCTGATATTTTATCTTCAGAAAAATACCATAAAACTCATTCCTAATAGAAGAAAATTAATGATTTAAATATTTTTCAGCAATTTTTAACCATAAATTATCCTTAATTTTAAAAAATCCCACCTCAAATTGAATAATTTATTAATGGCTGAAGTCTCAAGTATCCTTGCTAATCTAAGAAAATTAGAATCCAGCCATGATCTCAACCCTCGTCTCCTCATGCAGCTTCTTGAGCAATTTAACACAGCAATCCAAACAGAAAAATCACTGAAAGACTTAAAAATTTATTTCAGCTCTATATTTCCATCTCTGATAAATATCTCAATGCAATTGCCAGAAGTAAGAATAAATAGATTGATGGGTTAGTTTGTGACCTATTTCGAGTTTTTTCTCAAGAAGGATTTGATGTTTCACAAATAATTACACAAGAAATTTTAAAAGCCACAAATGAACAAGTAATTTCAAAAATTCTGAATTTTATTGAGGTGGTTTTAAATTCAGTAAAAAATATTCAGGCACCAAAAGATAAACAAGAACTTCTTAGAAATCGTTTTGACCATGCTTTTATAAAGCTCCAAGAACGAGCAATAACTTCAAAGCTTTCCAAAAGAATCGCAGATCTCAAAGCAACAAATCATATATCATCAATCCAAAAAATAAATTTTAATGATTTTCACACAGAAGACAAAGTAAGACTTATAGGTGACTGGCTTTCTCAAGGCCCGTTTCTCAAAACAAATGATGGAGAAATGGTCAACGTCGACGGAATTATTATGGCTGAATTTTTTGCTGACCAAATTAATTTTCAATTACTTTTAGATCACATTTTTAAGCACGAAAACGGATCTACAGTGGCATTTAAAGCGTATATTGACCCTCAAAACTCTTCAATATTCCACAAATACCATCAATTTGATGCAGTAGAACTTACCATGCATCATATTGCTGACTTTTTATCTGCCCATGTAGAAGAAGTCAAAGTAATGATGGCTTGCAAAATAATTGATTTTTGGATAAAAAAGGACGAAAATAGAACTCTTGCACTATTTTTTGAGCTAGAAATCGGCGAACATATGATAACTCATATAAAATTCGGCGCGATTCAGCATTTTTTGCATTTTGTTATAATAACAAACCACTCAATCCCAATTCAATGGAGAAATAGAATAGTAAGCGAACTTTTGCCAAAATATATACAGGAATTGTTGCAACTGCAAGCATATCATTTATCAAATATCACAGATGAAGGAATTGATGTATTAACTGGAATTGCTTCATTTATTGATCAGCTTTTAAGTGACGCATTATCAGTCCCAATCTTGTCAAGTGTGGACGAAATCAGAGACGCAGAAAATAAAGCACTTTTCAAAGAAGCAGAAATATTGAAAAGCTTGTTATTGGTAACTAATGGGACTGTTTTAATGCAAGGGCTTATTGAGGCAAGCTTAAAAGAAATCGATCATCCAAGGTGGCTTGAAGTAAAAAATGAGTATTTAAATATTCTGATTACTGTGGTAAAAGCATGCAAAATTGATAATTTTACACATATTTCGATATTTTTGAACTCTGATGTGATTAATTGTTTGCAGGGAGAAATCATGAGGTTTCAGCTTTCGACGAAAAATAAAATAATTCAGCTGAATGCATTTGCTATACAAATTCCGATAAATCTGTATTTGCTTAACTTATTTAGAGCTCTTGCAAATATTTTGGAACTTACCCCACAAAATGCGTGTGCAATAGAAAGAGAATGCTGGAACAAGCTGTTTACATGTCTTTTTGTGTATAAAACAAATGCAATTTTGTGCTCGCTGATGAAAAAGCTGTCGTTTTATTTGTTTGAGTGCAAAAATGAAAAGAATTTGAGGTATATTTTATTATCAAGAGGAGTTTTAAGCAAATTAATAGCAGCAGCTATAGAGCCAATAGCACCAGTTGAAGAGAGGGATTTTAGGTATTTAGCTAAAGAAACATTAGCGATTGTAGTGCAGTATGCAACAGAAAATGAAAATGACTTGTCAGAAGAACTCAAAAGACATCAGTCATGACATGAAATTCCGAAATATATGATAAGAAAAATAAATGCAAAAAATGAGAGGTATAGTTTTAGAAAAAGAACTGTCGCGTCTACTGTAGGCTCTCAAAGTGAAGAAATTAAACAACTTATGAGATCAAGAACAAATAGATACGTATAGTTTTTAAAATAAAGGTATTTTATTTATATGATTTATAATAAAAAGTTATTTTAAGCATATTTTGCAAGAAAAACATAAATTCTAATAATAACTATCTAAGCTTTAACTGTCTTAAACTTCATTGATTTCTTCTTCAACTCCTGCTTATACTGCTTCTCCTCCATTTTTCTCAACTTTTCCTTGCTCATCCCTTGCAATTTTTCTTCCTCCTTCTTTTTCTGTTCCATCTTTTTCTTCAATCTTTCCTCTTCCCTCTGTGCCTGCACTTCTTTCATTTTTTCTTTTTCAATTGCAGCTCTTTCTTTATCAGCTGCCGCCTTTGCATTTGCAGACAGCTTAAGTGTGTGTACTAAATCTGTCAATAAAAGCACCAGTTGGGCTTGTTTTGGTACATCTTCAGCTTCTTTTTTGCTGTCTGGCTTGATGAATTCGCACCTCATATGTATGGAATATTGGCCTTTGTTGATGACTTGGTCAGTGATATAGATCATTTCAATTGTAGGGGCGAGATTTTCTATTAAGGCTTGGATTTGAGGGTTAATAAGCCAGTCAACGATGTCTTTGCTTTCGGAGAGGACTGTGAATTGGCTTGGGACTGGTGCTTTTAGTACGTGTGTTAAGGTTTTTAGGTCTTCGTATTTTGTTCTTATGTTTTTTAAGACTGAGTTTGTAACTAAAGCAAAGACTATTGGATTTTGTGTAGATGAAGAAATTGGGACTTCGTAAGAAATTCTGTCCTTTTCTTTCCATAGTAAATTCCCAATCAATAAATTAACGAGGTCTTGTCTTCTGTTGAGTTCTAAATCGGCTAGCATATATGCACAGTTGTATCTTCCTGAAGCGTAGTATTTAAATGCGTGATACCCATCTTTCCTATATATTGTTTACAGCATTTCGCCTTCGCCTTCTTTTTCAGCAATTCCTACATGGCTGAAGTTTTCTTGGAAAATAGATTTCAGCAAATACATCCATCGTGTTGCAATTTTTTCGTTTTGGCTCTTCCCTATGAAAAAGTTAACTCCATAGAAAAACAAAATTGAAATCATGATGGTCTCGACCAAAAAATTGTGGGGTTGAGGTTGGAATTCCAGCTTTGTCATGTTTTGAAGGATTTCTTCTTTGTTGTTGTCAACAGTATCGAAATCCAGGTCTAAATCGTCATCGGAGTATTGAGAAAGAGCTGCTGAAAGAAAGCTTGTGAACAATAAAGAAGACATTTATTATTAGTAAATTTGGTAGAGGCAATTTTAAAGTGATTAAGTTTATTAGAATATTTAAATAATTAAGCTAAAAATCTTTAAAAATAAATTCAGGAAATAATTATATTAAGTTTCCAGTCAAAGTACTAATTAATTTTTCTCATAAGGTATTAAAAATAATATTACTATGATTTATATATCTTCAGCCTATCATATTGATAGAAGATAGGTTTTGGGTCTTTTTTCACAATTTCACTATCAACGCAAGGGTGATTTGAGCCATTCACAAAATGTTTAAAAGCTTCATGAGCATTCTTTTCATTTATTGCAACTCCACAGGATAAGCAAAACATTACATCACATTTACTTGGGTTTTCGCAGAAAACCCAATAACCTTTTTCTAGTCTATGCTCTCTCATATTCATACAGAAAGGACACACTTGCAACATTGAGCCTATTTTTTTCAGTTTTTTATTTTCTTTATTGAATTTTTTACGAGACATTTTAACAAATTTCTTTGTAGATCCACTGCATGGATGCTGAGATGAAGGACTTTTTAATAATTCAAGGCAAGACATACAAAAATATTTATCACAACTTGAGCATTTGTATATCTCTTTGTAACCATCCAGCTCAATTAATATCCCATTGCCACACTTTGGGCATTTTTTATATATAAAAGTTTGTTCAGGCACAGGTGAAGGTTCAGTAGTTTCTATATTTTTTATTGTTTGTGATTGTGAATCTGCAGAGTTTGCATGATAAGATTTACGAGTATCAAAAACCATTGATTCTTCTAGAGAAATTTCAACCTCTTCAATTACATATAATTCTTCTTCTTCATCTATTACTTCTGAATCACTGCTGTCACTATTTTCGCTGTTTTCTTGTATATTGATTTTTGGTGGCTCTATAAGAGCATTTTTATTTAAAGTTGGCTTTATTTCAGCCTGGGAGGAATTATATATACACAAAGGGCAAGAAGAATTTGCTTCGTTAAAGCAGATTTCGCAGATTTTATGAGTACAGTCAAGAATGTGATTTTCAGGGTTTGAATAGCAATATTCGCATTGAATTGAAGTAAATTTGCAAGTAAAGATTATAGATTCACAATGAATGCATTGATAGTTTTTTGATTCTTCTGTAGATTCTTTATGATTGTCACAGAGTCCATGAAATTCAGCAAAATTTACTTTTCAAGCTTGCTTCTTTTCGCATAAAAAGCAGTTTTCATCGCAGTTGATATTATTTTCCATGATCTATAAAATTATCATATTTTTATAGAATTACCTAATTTATTAGCCTAGTCTTGTATAATAAGCCTCGCTTTCTTCAACAAGGGAAATTCTTGGTTTTCTTCTTTTAGTCAAAAATCTTTTAGCAACAATTATTAAAATTGCTCCAACAACCAATACTTCAGCTAAAAACATCCAGCCGTAAGGATTTTCAGAAACTTCACAGATATTAGAAATACAGTCACTTACACATTTTCCTGGTTTATTTCCACAGTTCAATAAGCATCTTCCTTCGCAAGAATCATTGTTTACTTTCAATCTATTAACAACCTCTTGTAAATCTTCAAATTTATTCCAAGTCAAAGTCACTTCTTCACTCTGAGGCAAAATTTCTTCTATTTCAGGCTTTTTATTATTAATCTCAAATACCTCTTTTGGAATCTCAAAGGACATTTTTGACAAAACATCTTCAGGTTTAGCAAACCCAGCATTATTATTAGCAAAGCAGTTGCAGAGCTCACTACATTCCTTCATCATTTTTCCATTAGCAGAGCATGAGTTTACACATGCAAGATCACAAGATTTAGCTTGTGTTGGGGTCTGTATAAGATTTATTGCTTTACTATTTAAAGTTTCGCTGAAAAATTCGCTTTGTGAAGGCTCCAAAGTGCAGTGTTCTTTAAAGCAATCAGATGTAGGAGAATTATTTAGGCAAGATACCAGTGCAGCGTCCTCACATTGTATTGCTGATGCATAAGCAAGATAAAGAATAGACCAAATCATAATTAATGCCATATAAATTCAATTAAAATTAATCAGGAAAAGCTATAAATAAATAAGAAATTTTAATTATTCTGTTTCTTTTTCTTCTTTAATCACTTGCATGGCTTCGGTGTCCTCAGAAAATGAATTCTTTTTCTTCCCAAAACTGCTTTCGAATTTTGATACGTCTTCTGTGACAGGTGTAATATCAAGCAGCAGTCTAAATGAGTGTTTTAGCTTTTTTCCCATAACTTCGCTGAAAACTTGTAACAATTTTTCATCTTCTCTTGTAAAAGTGTCATATATTTCAATATCCCCATATACATTATGAAAATGCTTGTTTGTGACTTGGATAGCTCCAATGATTTCTTCGTCACATTTTATAGGAACTGCCATAAGAGATTGGGTTTTATAGTTAAAAATTTCATCGAAATCTGGGATATTTCTAGGGTCTTCATATGCGTTGGATACATTCACTGTTTCACCTGTGGTGGCAGCGTAAGAGACCAGTCCTGAGTTTAAAGGAAGCCTAAAATCGACTCCAGAGTCTGCAGCGATTAATATAAGCTTCTCTGCTCTTCGATCAATTAAAAATATTTGGCATCTGTCAGCGTTAATTAAGTCACCTGCATGTTTAGCTAATTCTAGAGCTAAAGGCTGGCCTGGCTTGTCTTTGCTTAGATTCTTTATAAAGCGAAGCAAGACTTTGGTTTTATTTTCATTATAAATTGCTTGCTGGTAGTATAAAGCATTTCTTATAGAAATTCCAGCTTGATGGGCTAGCTTTGTGATGATTTCTTCGTCTTTTTCAGGGAAAGCTCCAGTTTTTTTGTTTAAAGCTAAAAGCACACCTATTGCTTCTCTTTCTTGGTTTAGAATTGGGACTCCAAGCATAGATTTTGATACAAATCCAGTAGTCAAATCAACTGAACAGTCAAATCTTGGATCAGAATATACATCAGCAATATTAACACATTGTTTTGTGTTAAACACAGTCCACGTAAATCCTGAATTTTCATACAAAACCAATCCTTTTGCTCCTTTTCCTACAATAAGTTTTAAGCATTTTTGTGTTGGATCATGAATAAACAAGCTTGCTCTTTCACAATGCAAAAGTTTGCATGTTTCATTTATGATGCTATCAAATGCATTTCTTGGATTTGTCTCAGCTGAAATTTTTGATATTGAATTAAATAGGCTCAAAAAGTCTTGAAAAGAAATTGATCGGTCGTCTTGAAGATGTGCAGCTAAAAACTGACGAGGGTTTTCAGGCTGAGCAGTTACGACTGCTTCCATTAGGGTTTCAAAAAGTTGCTCAATGTTCTTTTCGATGAAATAAGAAGAAGGGTCGACCATTGATATTTATTATTATCAGATGGATATAAAATTGATCACATGATATGATTTAATAAGATTTTAGTTTTCTTATAGTATATTTCTTTAGATATTTCTTATTTAAATAAATTAATGTCAGTTTTGTCATCTGAAGCACCAATTCCTGAACCTCCAAGACCAATTTCCATCCAAGAAATGTATCAGCTCACACACCTCGAACAAAACGAATTTGGCATTGAAGGCTACACCGCTCCGAAAAACCACATCTATATCAATAAAGAGCACAAATTCCCAACTGACAAAAGAAAAGATGCCATGGATGAAGCTCTCAAAAGGTCAAAAGACCCAGATCCTACCAAATATTCAGAAACCAAAGAACAAGTATTAAAAAGATACTGGGAAAAGCCCAATGGAAAGTTTTTAAATGGAAAACGAAAAACAGAAATCGACGAAATGGTTAAAAGAAGCAAAAGTGTTCCGGCACCTGGGCATTATTTTAAAGACGCTAAAAAGGTATCTGATAAGGTCAAAGAAATCCCTCTAGGCAAATTTGAGTAATTTATAAGCAGCAAAGGAGAAAGATTGAACTTTTTGACTACAACGGAAAGCTATGCAGAAGAAGTCCCGGAATGTGGGAAATATAAGCCGAATTTTGAATTTATTGAAGAAAGAAGACCAAAATGGAATTTAGGGAAAGCAAAAACGCCGAAAAAAGTAGAGAAAACGAAAATTGGGCCGGGGATGTATCATGATGGAGTAGAAATTGCGATGAAAAAAACAGTCACACCTTCTACGAAAAGCTATTCAGTTCCAAAAAGTAGGCCGACTGGAGCTTTGTCTACACGTGCACAGCAAACTAAATTTGTGCCTGGCGTTGGAGCTTATCCTGATGCAGAATTAGCATATGCGAAATTTCATGTGATGAAAAAAGGAAGAATGGCAGTAATTTTGCCATATAAAACGAAGTCATTTACAGATGAAGTAACGAAAAACACTTCATGGGTGCCAGGCCCTGGCAGCTATAATATTGGTCCTCCTGCGAAAAAGACTAACTAAAAAATATGGATTTTTTTAATGTGTAGCAAATTATTGCTCATAGTGAAATTAAGCTTAAAATCTGATATTCATTTTTTAGCAATTCCATATTTGCATCCATTTCTGCTCTCCAAAAGATGCCAATCTTTTCATTTATTATTATATTCACATCTATCCCCATGCATTCTCATTTCTTCTCTTCTCACAATCCTAATCCAAAATTCCGTGCACTTCCTCTATTTTTAATAAACCCCATCTGAATTAATGGCATCAGAAAAAATAAATTATGGAATCACAAACATTATGGTCCTTAAGGTCAAGTATTTTTAGCAGAAATAAAAATATATTCCAAAATCCTTCTTTGGAATATACTGACCAAATGCTGGAATCAAGATTTTTATCTGAAATTTTTAAATTTCAAACAACTTCTTTCAATTACACATCAATTTGTCTCTTTTTTTTATTAGTAGCCTTATATGTGTATGGCCAATTCCAGACTATGTATCTCATAGCAATTGGGCTATCGCTATTACCTTTTGCGCTATTTAAAAGACTTTCTTGGCTTCCTAAAAGGCTGCTTTTGGAGTTTTCATGCGTGATTTTTGAATGGGAAAATATTGGGAATGGGTCAATATCTGAAGGACTTGGATGCTTTTTTTTTAGCTTTTTTTTGACGTTTTTGTTGGTAAAAAGGTGAACTTTGGCATTGAGTTTTGGGGTGCTTGAAGGGTTTATTTTGTGATATAAAATAGGAATATCGCTAGGGATTGTGGTAGCGATTTTGACTTATACGTTTGCAAGCTCTGTGTTAGAAAAAGATATAAGAGATTTGTGGCTTTTATATTATACTTATAAGAAGCTACATAGCGCTTTTCATTATTTTTTTATGAGTTCGCCAAACGCAATTTTTATACTGAATTCTGCAGGGAAAATTATTGTATATAATAAACAAGCGATAAATTTGCTGAAAAAAATTAATAAGCCTGAAGCTTTATTATCAGAAGGACTATTCAGTGACATTTTTTCTGAATGATATAAAGACTCCATCGACTTATTAATAACAAATGCAATCAAAGGAATAAGAGGCAAAGATGAATTTTTGTTCCTAGGAAACGAACAAATAATAGGCATGGAATACAAAGAAAATCTTGGCTGTATGGTAGAATCAGACAACGTTATCTGAAACTCTGAAAACTGTGTCAGAATGACCTGCATTGATATTTCCAGCCAAGTTATGATAAGATCTCTCGTAAATAACCTTTATAGAAACTTATGCTTGCCTGTAGACAGCTTAAATAAAGAACTCGCGCACGAATTCGAGCGTAAAAAATCAGTGAGTAAAGAAACTTTACTGATGTTTAATTATATTCAGAAATGTCTGACTGATAATTTACTTTTCCAAACATTATTTACAAGCACACTTATATTGAATAAAGATAATTTTGATATAAATTCAGAAATCCATAATATAGTGGAATTGTGCCATACGAGGGCATCGAAGAAAAATATCACTATTACTTATACTAGGGATTTAGGAATACCTCCTGCAGTTACCGGAGATCAAGCTATTAATTTTCATATTTTACAAACGATGCTCTGTTTATTTATAGATAAAGCAATAGAAAGTAGTGAAATTTCGCTTATTGTTGAAGTTTCTGTAAGTTTTATATAGTCTGCCGTATCAAAAGAAGTTTCAGTATCATACACATTTAACTACAAATCTCAAAAATTCAAGCAATCTGACTATGAACTGATTTTCAAGGACAGAGACAGCCCAGAAAGAAGGAAAACTCTTGACGAAATCTTATACTTATCCAAAACATATGGTGTCGGAATTGCTGTTTTAGATTCTGTATTAAGATTATTAAAAGGCTACGTCTCAAACTTTTGTATTCATAATTACAAAGAATTTAAACAAAGTCTTACAATTAGAATTCCATATATTATTAACTTAAAAAAACCAAAAAATAAAGTTTTGCAACTAAGTACTCCGCCAGTCTATGAAACTCCTTTGACTGCTAAATGGAAACCAGACAAAGAAAAAGTACCTTTTGATGAGTCACAAAAATTAGAAGCACAGATAAGAGCAATAAAAGGCAGCAGGAGATCAAGTAAGGCTGATAATAGAACAATAGAAAAATGCTTGAATTTATCAGTACGTCCTATATATTCAAGTACTTCTGTTAAGTATCTTACTAGTGAAACTGATGAAGATTCTGATGTTTCCAATAAAATGAAATCTTACGCAGAAGGATCGCCATTTTTAACTGGAACATCTCATATCTCAACTAATTATAGTGTTACTACAAACTCGGTAAATCAAGAGCTGTCCCCAGTTTGCCATGCAAGAAGCAATGATTCTATAAAAATTCAGAATTCTCCTGATTTCAAAAAATCTGAAACAATTCAACAAGAAACCCCAAGAATAAAAATTTGGAGAGATAGCTTCAAAATTTTAATCGTTGACGATGATGCCACATTACGTTCTATATTTGACGCCATCCTCAAAGGCATTTATGATACAAGCACAGAATTTGCAAGAGATGGATTAGAAGGTGTCCAACTCTACAAAAACAGCACAGAAAATCATGCATCTTATCAAATAATTTTTATGGATGTTTATATGCCAGGAATGGATGGCTACAAAGCAACACAAAGAATCAGAGAAATCGAAAGAGAAATTAATGCACAAAAAGTTTTTATATGTGGGATATCTGGGGATAAAGACTTAAAAGATAGATGCAAAGATGCAGGGATGGATGAATTTTGTAAGATTTATATAGTGGTTAAGCCTCCAAGTGTAAAAGAAGTTAGAAATATTGTGGAGCATGTGCAGAAGTGGTTTATGAGTTTTGGAGATGCTAAATCATAAATTATTAATTTTTAGCAAATTTTATTGATAATATTTAATATGAAAATATGAGGATTGGGAAGAGGATTTTCTTCAGTCATCATGGATGGTAAAGCAATTTCAGCAAAAATATTGAACGAATTAAAAGATGAAATTGCAAGCTTAAAGTTGAAAAATTACTCAAACTCAGTCCCAACTTTAGGATATTTAGTTAATTCTTCCAATACAGGATCTTTTATTTATTATAAGAAAAAGGAAAAAACTTGCCACTCTATAGGGATTGATACAATAGGATATGATGTAATAGGAAAAACTGATATATCAGAATTGTATGGCCATATAGACTATCTGAATGCCCATACAGCAGTAAATGGAATTTTAGTGCAATTGCCAATTTTTCCAGGCGCTGATGAAGCTGAGATCCTTGATAAAGTTTCTTCAGAAAAAGATATAGATGGCTTGACACGAAAAAACATGGGAATGCTTTTCATGAAAAATTCTGAGCCTTTCTTTTATCCATGCACAGCATTAGGAGTATTTGAATTAATCAAAAATTATGGAATCAATCCAAGAGGGCTTCATACAGTTATTATTGGAAGAAGCAATCTATGTGGACTTCCTTTATTCAGTATGTTTCAAAAAGCGAATTCAACTGTCACTTTGTGCCATACTGCAACACAAAATCTAAAACAAATAACAAGCCAAGCAGACATTTTAGTTTCTGCTGCAGGAAAAGCGAATTTAATTACAGAAGACATGGTTAAAGAAGGAAGTATTGTTATTGACATTGGAATTAATAAAATATACACAGGAGAAAAATCTTTGATTGTCGGAGACGTAGATTATGCAAGGGTAAAAGAAAAAACAAAATTTATAACCCCTGTGCCTGGAGGAGTTGGGCCAATGACAATTGCGATGCTTTTAAAAAATCTGGTGAAAGCGTGGAAAAGGGCACAAAATTTCTAAATTAAATGTATAAACCATAATGGGTTGATATGATTATAATAAAAAATGGATGATGAACATGTTATCCCTGGCTGCTGCTAATGAAAACTATGATTCTGATTTTATATACAAAACAATGTATATTCAGCTATATTGTTTATCAAAATAAAGATTTAAAGTGAATTTATGGATATTTTTGCAGTAACTATTTTATATATCACCTCTTAAATTTCAATCAATTTGTATAATATTTTAACTTTAATTATCTATCATAAATTAAGTTAAGTCTAGGCAAAGCTTTACTATGCAAATCCATGCTATCTTTTGCTTTAACGCAATAATTAATATAAGTTTTATTACTAGAAATTAGAATCTGTCTTTTTAGGAGCCATCACTGTAAATCTTCTCATTGCTGACATTTTTTCCTCATCTGAAATTAAATTCCCTTTTCTCTTTTCCTTGAGCCTTGCAATTTCATTTTCAATCAAAACACTGTGTAATTTTTACTTCATTTCTATCATTAACTTGCACATTTCATCGATTTCTTTTATTCTGCCTGTATCTATTTCTTGTTTTCTTTTAGAAATAACGCTTTTTTCTGCTTCCAAAGCAACTAATTTTTCTTTTAATTCTATTTCTCTTTCAGCTTCTTTTTCGTTTCATTCTTTCATTAGACAAAGACTTTCACTGAATAAAGTTTACTGAGTTTCTGCTAGTTCGTGCTTGGATTCTGTGAGACTTTGCAAGACTTTTTTTTGTGCTGAGAATTCTTCTTTAAGAACTTTTTTCTTATTTTTGGCTTTATCTATCCTTTCTTGAATTTCTGCTGTTTTTACAGATTTTTGAATTGATAAATCTTCCAATTGGTGCGATAACACAGCATTTTCACTAATTATTTGGTCAAGCTCTTCTTTGAGCTCATCTAATTGTTTTGTTATGACCATAATTTCATCTAACTTCCTATCAAACTCTCCTTCATTTTCTTCAGCTTTTGTGATTTTTTCTTCCTCTTCACTAGATGAACTTTCATTTTCTTGCTTATGTGGAGACAAAGATTCGCCAATAAGTTCCGCTTTAATAGACAAGCAAATTTCAGCGTTTTTCTCTTTTGAGCCAATAATTGGGTAAGATTGTTCTCTTATAGGCGTAGCGCAATAGTCAACAAGGTTAAGTTTCACATATCCCAAGATTTTGGATTTCCCATTACTTTCAGACAAAATATTAAGTTTCGCTTCTTTTTTAAGCATTTTCCCTGATTTCTTTTTTTGGAAGAGGGTATTGATCATAGAAATCATTTCATTAACTTCAATGAGCCTGTTGTCTGGCTTTGGAACTGTTTCTCCAGATGTCTCTGCAACTTTATTTCCTAAATAATACTTACTCCTTTTCCAGGAAACTTTTATGTGTGCATCTGAAGGGGCTGTCATAGTTATAGAGTGAACCCATATCTCATATATGAACTTTTCCTTGCTAACCCCAAACCTTACCATTATTTATTTCTACTCATTCTATAAAGTTATTTAAAATTAAACTGAGTCTCTAATAAATTTTACATTTGATTTCATTTTTGATGCTAATTTTACAAGTGCTTCTGGTTTTTTGCTAGCTTTATTACTTGCACTTTTGAAAGCCAATTTTACTTCTTCTTCAGTCAAGTTGTAATGTGTGTAGAACTCAAACCAAGAAAGCAGGATTCCTGCGTAAAATAAGAAAATTGTTTCAGGAGCATTGTTGGCTTTTCTTATCAAAAGATTCAGTTTTTTATTTTTCAGCTCATTTATGCAAATTTTTGAGATTTCAATAGAAATTCGTACAAGTGAAAAATTGTGAGGAGGCATCCTAGAATGAATCAAAATGTCACTTAAGCATGATTTAAAGTGGCTTGAAAAATAAAGCAGCTGCAAAATACCGAAAGCACCACATTCAGTGTATAAATCATTTTCTGGGAATGAGGAAGAAAATCCTATGCAGTTCCAAATCCCGATATTAATATGGCCATCATTGTCCCCACTGGAAAGAATATAGTAACTATCAAGTAACGCTTTATGGAATGGGTCATGCTTATTGAATTTTAATGCTGAAAATTTCAAAATTTGTTCACATTGAGAATTCTCTTTTTCTGATAAGCTTTCACCTGCTCTTATACAACATCCAAACATCTTAGAAATCCAATCTTTTTCTCTTCATAACTGGCTATTTGATTCCAAATGAATATCCCACAGATGTTTTAAAGCATCTTCAAAAGCTATACTCTCTTGAATTTCTTCAAAAGAGTCCTTATGCTCTTCAATCTCAAAATATTTTGGCATAGTTCCAGTTGTTTTAAACGACTCATGTTCCTTGAAATTTTCTTCACTTTCAGTTTGGCTTGGAATTCTCATATATTTTGTTGTCTTAGATTTCTTTTTAGGTTTAACACCCTCAGTGCTGGAATATTTATCAGGTTCACCAGTAGGCTCATCAGAAGCTGCGATTTTTACATTAAAAATTTTCTCTTCAGGCTCCCCTTCTTCATAACTTTCATTATTAATTTCTTTTACTTTGGTAGATTTTGCTGTATAAAATTCTGTATCACTTACAGAGTTTCTGGGTATCTTTTCTTCTTCAAATGAGCTATTGAGTGACTCCATCATTGATTTTGGATTGATTATTATAGGACTTATATCTAAATTCTCTTGGGCTGGCTGAACTTCGTGGTCTACTGAGGAAAGATTTAAAATTTGGGAATTTTCTTTGGAATTTTGAAAATTTAAATCAATTTCATGGATAATTGGGGCTTCTGAGAAAAATATGTTAGCAGGGTTGTAATCTTGACTTCCAGCTGCGTAATCAGCTGATTTTTGTTTATAAAGGACTGGGAGTTCTTCTTCCAAGTAGGAGCCATAAGATTTTGCGGATTTAAAAGACTCTGCTAAAGATTTAGCTTCCTCATGAATATTTTCGCTGTTTTCTTTGATTTCTTCTACTGCTGAAGCGTTTACAGATATTTTGATATTTTCAAAGGTATAATTTTTCTCAATTTCATTTAATTTTTCTATTGATTTTTCTATTTTTTCTTGGATAAATGAGGAATTTTGAGGGTTTTCTTTACTTTCTTCATGAAAAGAACCATAATCACTAGACGAAAAATATTCAGACTCATTTGAATTTTCGTTAATTTTTTCATTTTTTTCAGGAAAACTGATTATTGAGCTGAGAACT
>CATKHM010000056.1:0-46293 GCA_949751825.1 Blepharisma undulans
ACCGAGTTGGTGAACTTTAACATTTCTCATAACAGGATTTCCAAAATTGAGAATTTGTCAAGATTAGTTTCACTTGAAGATTTACATATCTCGCACAATAGAATCACAAACTCAGAAAATCTGCGTGAACTTATCGATGTTCCTTCTTTGATGACATTAGATATTAGCAGCAATGAACTTGAAGACAATAAGCATGTTCTGTCAGTGCTTGAGTCTTTACCAAATTTGGCTTGTTTGTATGTTAAAGAAATTGAATGAATTAGAGGAATAGAAAATTATCGAAAGATTTTAATTGCCAAATTAAAAAATTTGAATTATTTGAATGAAAGGCCAGTATCAGATAGAGAAAGGCTGAATTCTGAATCATGGTGACAAAGCCAAAACTCTAAAAGCTTGGAAGAATTGTGGTCAAAAAAGATTGAGGAGATTTCTGCAGAAATGCCTGAAGAAGAGAAAGGAGAGGAAAATGCTAATGAGCAGAGTTCTGAGTCAGAAATTAGAATGGAAAAGCTGCCGATTTCAGAGCTGAGTATAGAAGAATTGGAGCAGCTGCTTATTACGCACTATTTCAACTTTGAAAAAGTTCACAGCATACTGGCTTCAAAATTCAAATGTTCTCCGGAATCAATCAGACTCAAATGAAGCGCATATGAACTTACTTTGAGAGAGAATACTTCTGTATTATTGTAACTATTTAATTTATTTGCTCAATCATTAAAGTTTCAGTATAGAGTTTTTACTTTTAAATTATTTTCACAATCAATCTGGGGGTACAAAATGCAGCCAAGCACTCCATATCCTGCTTTTAAAAAATTTTACAGACCTTCAAAATCCAGTAGTGAAAACAAGCCAAAAGGAGACAGCAACTTAGCTAAACTAATTAAAAGACGCGCAGATGCAAGCAAAGATCTGAATTCAGCAAATACCAAACTTAATGATCCTCTTCCCTCCTTATTGATAAAACCAAAAACATCAGAAGATATGCCTCCAGAACAATTCAATGAAACTCTCCAAAAGAAATTTCAAGTAAAACAACTGCCCTCGCTCGTAGTCAGCCCAAGTCGAAAATCAGAAACAAAACCCGACCTTGATAAAATCAACCAGACAATTTTTCACAATGATAATTTTCTTTCATCTCAACGCGAAATCATAGAATCGACTTTAAAAGGAAACGATGTCTTTGTGTGCTTGCCTACAGGCGCAGGAAAATCCCTCACCTTTCAGTTGTCTGCTGTAGTATCAGAAGGACTTACCGTTGTAGTGATGCCGCTTATATCACTAATTCATGATCAAAGCGTTCATTTACAGCAGCTTGGCATCAATTCAAGAGTATTCAATTCTATGCAATCATTAGCAGATCAAGACAGAATTTATTGTGAAATTGAAGAAGACGAAAGCATTAAATTGCTGTTTGTGACTCCTGAAAAAATATCTCAAAGTGACAGAATAAGTGATTTATTTGCAAATCTCTACAGAAAAAAGAAGTTAGCCAGGTTTGCGATTGATGAAGCTCATTGTATAAGCAAGTGGGGAAGAGATTTCAGAGCTGATTATTTGAAACTGGGCTGTTTGAGAAGTGGGTATCCAAATGTGCCAATAATAGCCCTAACTGCATCTGCAACAGAAAGAATCAGAAAAGACATCATTAGCTTGCTTGGAATGAGGAATCCACAGCTATTTTTGAGCAGCTATAATCGCCAAAACCTATTCTATGGAGTTGTCAAAAAGGGCAGTAATGTTAATGAAGACATTGCTCATTTTATTAAAGAAAACCATCCTAAATCCTCTGGCTTAATTTATTGTCTATCTAAAGAAGAATGCTCACACTTGGCAAAAGTACTCAAAAGAACCTACAAATTTAAAGTTGAAGCTTATCATTCAGATATAGGTGCCTTACAAAAGACTGAGATTCATGAAAAATGAAAAAGGGGAGAGCTGCAGATTATCGTTGCAACAGTTGCTTTTGGGATGGGAATTGACAAAGCAGATGTCAGATTTGTTATTCACTGTTCTTTTCCTAAATCACTGGATTCTTATTACCAAGAAACAGGGAGAGCTGGAAGAGATGGAAATCCAGCAGATTGCATTCTCTATTATGCACCAAATGATAAAAGCAGACACGGGTTTATCATTGGATCCAATTATCAAGGAAGCACCCAAAAAGATTACAATGAGCTTTCAAAAATGATTGAATATTGTGAAAACAGGCTTGTCTGCAGGAGAACTCTTATGCTTGGCTACTTTGGAGAAGACTTTTCAGCAGAAAATTGTAATAGCATGTGTGATAATTGCAAAACTAAAAGAGTTGGAGAAGAAAAAGATTTCACAGAAGAAGCAAGAAAAATTATTGAAGTGCTTGAAGGTCCTCGAAACGGAATAAACACATTGATCCAACTTACAAGTTTCCTGTTAGGAAAGAAAGAAAAAAACAATAATCATAATTCAATGGAACACTTTGGGTTATTGCAAAAACATCAACCTGAAACTGTTTCAAAAATTCTCAAAAAAATGCTGTTAGAAGGCGTTCTCCAAGAAAAAGCTGTCTCATCGTCATATGGAACTTTTGCTTATATTGAAATAGGACCAAATGTACTTAAATTTAGGAGAAATCAAATAGCAATACTAGTTTCTGTAGAAATCAAAGGATATGAATTAGCACAAAAACTGAAAAATGATGTAAAAATCGAAAATAAAACAGAAGAAATTAAAATCCCTATAAGTAATGAAGAAAAGGAAAACAGAAAGTATGGAAAATGCCAGCAAAAAGAAGTGTTTGAAGAAATTAAAAATAGACTGTCTATGACATTGAAAAGACTCTCAAAGCAGCAAGGAGTTATGCCAGAAAAAATAATTTCTGAGCAAAGCTTAGATCGACTATGCAGAGAATTGCCAGAGAACTGTCCAAATTACCCAAGTGAAATCAGCCAAGAAATCAAGCATTTCAAGAAAATAAATGGGATTGAACAACGATATGAGTTCGAAATAGACTTGGAAGCTGTCGATTTGGAATCAATTGAATTGAAGAGAAAACCAACCGCAAATAGCGAAGGGATAAAGAAAATCAAGCCTAATTGTTAATAATTTATTTTTGAATTTGGTTGTTATTGATCACTTGCTATAAGAGACACAATAATTAGATACTATATCAATTTAATTAATCCTTATTATTATGGATTAAATAGGCCCATTTTAAGAAGAAACATTGTAAGGCCAAATCTAAAGCTCTCAGGCATCAACCCCAATCCCCATGCTTGCATCTCATGACCTGGAGCTCCGAACGAAATTTTTCTTGTTCCTAGATCCCTGAGAGCTCCTTCCACAACCTTATCAGGATGAGGACAAATGAAAGTAACATTCTCATTTGGATTCATTTGAGTTTTAACTCTTCCAGGACACAGTGTCAGCACATCTGCAATATCTTTATATTCATGTGCCATAGCCATAGAAAATCCATAATTGTAGCATTTCGTAGAGGTATATACGGTTGCTCCACATAGAGGATACTTTCCGAGGATGCTTGAGACATTTATAACAGCACTTCTAGCTCCTCTGTGAGCAAATTGATTTAAAATAATATTTGTGAAATGAGCCATTGGATAAATATTTACTGCATTCAATCTATTGATTTCTTCAGGAGTATTAGCTCCAATTGTTTTTCTGACAAGCTGCCCAACGTTATTCACTAAAATTGAAATGTCATAGTGCTGAAGTTGACTTTGGATTTCTTTGTATTTCTCAATATTTTCATGTATTTCTTCTAAATCTGCAATTATTGGCACTACCTTTACATTGAACTCTCTTTCGATTTCTGACTGAACTGCTCCAAGTTTTTCTGGGTTCCTCCCAACAAGAATGACGTTAAGTCCTTGAGCTGCAATTGCTCGGCCGAATGCTTTGCCAATTCCATCACTTGCACCTGTAATTAAAGCATAGCTGCCACTTCCATAGCTCTTTTTGAGATCAATAGGCTCTTTATAATTCCACTTGTAAACGTAGTAGATTGGGTCATATGAAAATGCTGCAAGAGTTCCGGCCCCTAAATATAGCAGAAGCTTTTTCATTTTATTATTAATTTTTAGAAAAAATAATGGATATTCGTAAAATCGATATATTTTTGTTTTTAGTTTAATTTTGTTGTGAATTTATTTGATTTATCATTTATAAATTCACAATTGAACCAAATCGGCTTGATTAAATTAAAAATCAATAAATTAAAATTATTCTTATTCCTTAGCCTCTATTTGCTTGCTTTAAAATAGTTAATCTGGTTCCAGGAACTAAGCGCATGGAAGAAATCGATTTATCACACGTTTCTCTGTAATGATAAAGAGTGGCTGCGTTTGCTAGCAATACAGTTTCTTTTGGAATATTCAAAATATCTGCAGCTGTTTCAAAAATCTTTGACATTGTTCATTTTGGATCAACACTAGCAGTATAGGTATTGTAAGCCTCGTCTTGAAGAACTATATTTATCCTTTCGCTCATGATAAAAATTATAGAAGGTTTAAATATGGAAGCAGAGAGAAATTTAATTCAATGAAATATTATTAAATATATAGATTTAATGTAGATTAAAACTGATATTGGGAAGAATAAGTTTAATTAGATTAAACGGAATTCTTATTTTCAGCATAGAAGAAGATGCAGGTTTCATATTGGGAGTTATGCAATTCACGATGAGATTTAACTGACAAAAATCCGTTGCTGCTTACGATTGCTGAAGAAAAGACATATTTTGGCCTGTTGTTAATTTCGATATGCTTTTTAGGTAATTCGCTGGTGGTTTTCTGTTTCAGCAAAGCAATAATGATTTTTCCTTTTATTTCGCCATTTACTCTATAAAAGGAATTTCCTTTACACTTATCGCATGGAGGTTCAAGAAAACCTTCGTACTTTCGAAATTTATCTGCGATGTCATAGTTGCTATTAAAAACCATATAATAATACTTTTGATCCACTGTTTTAGAGCATTGCAAACAATATCTCTCGAGTTTCACTTCAAATGACTCTTCAAATTTTCGGTCATTTTTTGCACAGATCTCAAAAAGCTTTCTCAATTGCTCTTCGGGGGCAAGGCTGCCTCTTAAATCAGGAATGAATGCATATAAGCACTCCTTCAAGCTTTGAAAATCTTGAGATTTTGATGCAGAATTAGCCAGGTCCATGATTCTTGAAAAATAAGAATTTGGAGTACAAATGCTACCTATTGAAATCGAAATCTTATATAGCTCAATTAGAATCTTGCATAGCCAATCGGTGTATTCAACGATTTGGAGAGGAGATTGAGCGTTATCAAGTGAAATTTTGGACTCTTCTATTGATGAATTTTCTCTTTTATTATTTTCTGCTTGGATAGTATCGATTGAGCTTTCAGCTTCTCTTTGCTGCTGATCTGAATAAACCCCCTGATTATTAAGCTCTTCTTTGCATAAATCTGGATTTTTTGCATCTTCACTTTCTTTCTCAATTCCGTTATTTAATTTATGCTCTAGCATCTCACTCTCTTCAATTTTTTCATTTTTATTGAGGCTATTTTGCTCATACGTATTGCTACTTCCTTGGTTTTCAACAGGGGAAAGCTCATCTCTCAGCTTATTTTCTGAACAGTTAGACTCTGTGACAATATCAATTTGATGAGGTTTTGGATTAAGTTCTTCTGAGTGCTCCTCGATTATATTGCTGCTAATCTCCACTATTTTACCATTTTCTAGTTCATTTTTTTTCAATTCAGTTTCCACGTCAAAAGTCTGAATATCTTCTCTTTTAAATTGACTTGGCAATTGATATTCACCTATTGATCTCTCATTACTAATATTTGCATTTTCTTTATTATTTTCATCCATTGGCTTGCTATTTGGATTATCTATCTTTGATAATTCATCTTCATTTGCAAATTCTTTTTGTTGCACTTCTGTATCTCTACCAATCAAACTTTGCTCCAGTGATTCTTGATTTTTTGCTGACTGTCCTTCACTTGATATTTGAGCAGAATTTATATTTTGGATCTTTTCCTCTTCTTCTCTCTTTTGCCTTTTTGTTGGTTCTTTCTCTTCTTTATTTAAATAAAAACCTCTTTGCTGATTTCCTGATTGAATTACTTCTTGTATTACTATAGTTTCAATTTCCTTTATTTTGGTTTCTTCTTTTTCTCCAAAATAATTTCCTTCTTTTTTCTCAGGTTCTTTACTTTGGCTCTCTAATATTCTTTTCTTTCTCTCTTCTTCATCTTTCCTCTTTTTTTCTTCTATTTTTCTTTGTTCCTCTATTTTCTTTTCATATGATATCTTTCTCTCTTCTTCGTCTTTCCTCTTTTTTTCTTCTATTTTTCTTTGTTCCTCTATTTTCTTTTCATATGCTGCCTTCCTCTCTTCTTCGTCTTTCCTCTTTTTTTCTTCTATTTTTCTTTGCTTCTCTATTTCCTTTTCTTGTGCTGCCTTTTCCCTCTTTTTATCTGCTTCATTTTTAATTTTCCTTAGCTTTTCTATTGATGGCTTCAGTTCATTTAAAATTGATAAGTGAAAACTATTCTTATTTGACTCGATGTTGCTCAATACTTTTTTCTTATAATTCCCACATTCTTCCTTGTTTGAATTTCAATTCCGTAGAGATACTTGAAGGTCATTTACCAATCTTTCTATATTTTCAAAACCACCTATGGTATCCAAATCAGCTTTTATTTTAGCCAGTCATTCTCCAAAGACCTTTTGCTTGCCTTCTATCTGAGGGATCAAGCGCAGTTTATTCTCATATACGGCCATATTATTTATATATCTTCTATAAAAATTTAATATTAATCTGAGAATTAAGGCATGTTTGATCTTATGCAACTTAAATCGTTGAGTTATTTTACACAAAGCAGCAGCTGAAGTAAACTTTAAATTGAAAATCCAAATTAAAAGAAAATTATTATGTCTTGGTAATTTTGATGCTAAGAAACTAAAATCGAAATAAAAACTCTAAAGCTTATTGCTCAATTTTAATATTTTAAGATTTCTAATAAGAAAAGTAGCTTTCGATTTTCAAAAAGAAGAATTTATTCATTTTTAATTTTTTCCAATTCATTCTCCTAATGAATTATAAGCATAAAATTGTTATCAAATCGATATGCTTGTAAATCCTCAAACATTCTTCTAATATATACAGAGGATTGATTTGGATATCGCTGTTTCAAATTCAGAGATCAATCAGAAATTTATTAAATTACTGCATTATTTCTCATAAAAAATAATTTTCACTTGGTTCTAAAGAAATTAGTTATAATAATAACTCATGATTTTTATTTCTTATGCATCCAAGCAGTTTGCAGTATGATTAACGATTTTCATGCAAAAGAAATAGCAAATTTGTGTTTATAAATATTTTAGAATTATAGAAGGAATATTAAAATAATCATAAATGCGAGTTAATAAAATGGGAGGATGTGTAGGATTATCTAAATCAAAATCAAAAGACAAGCGAAATATTCTAAATAAATTAAAGCCAAAATTTTACGAAAATAAGAAAATACAATCTTCAGAGCCTGTGCCAAATATGAGAAATAGCCAAGAGTATCCAGAAATCCTGCTGCAAGAAAAAAAGAATGAAAAGGAAGAAGAGAAATCAAATCAGCAATTGCATTTAGAATGTCATATAAATAGGAATAGATATCGAAATAACTTACCAAGGAGAGAAAAATGGAAAAATAAATTTGAAAATCCTATTTCACTGGGCTGTAAAATAGAAATTGCTGCAGAGAAAAGGCAGTCACCAGAATATTGCACAAATGAAAAGATACCTGCTAAAAGAGATAGGGGAGAGCATAAAATTGAAAAAAAAAATACATATGACACAAGAAATATAAAAATAAATTATAACAGTTTGATCGGAAGAGATGATAAAAATCCAAACACTCCAAAAATTAAAGCTTCTGAAGGAATTCAAGCAGGTGAGGATATAGGAATTAAACTAAATATTGCAAAGCCAGCTCCTAATAATATAAGACAGCATTGTGAGTACCATACAATAGATTCTACTAGAAATATTCCAGTACCAAATGGATACTCACAGCCTTTATGAGTTGATTTTGAAGACCAAACTGCTCCTGTGGGCCTTAAAAACTTAGGAAATACCTGCTATATGAACTCTGTAATTCAATGTATTGCATATTTGCCTTTTTTTGATGATCAACTAAAAAATTCAGAAACTGAGCTGTCTTTAAGATTGTTGCGCCTTATTACAAGCCTCAAAAAGCAGGAGCCAACTCAAATAGATTTAACTCAATTCAAGAATACTATTAATAGAGAATGCAGTATGGTAATTTCCACTTAGCTGAACAATTATCAACCAAATGACTCAAAAATATTTTTCAGTCAATTAATAACACTTTTAAGCCCAGAGAATCATAAAATTGAAAAGCGCTTTCTTATCAAAATTACATATAATTTCTATTGCAGCACATGCAAAACTAATAGCTCAACAAAGCATAAAGAACTTTTCATTCAAATAGCTTCTAATTTCTCCTTCTCACAAGAAGAAATCAATCAAAATCTTCAAAGATTAATAAAAATTGGCACTAAATCAGATTTATATTGCATGAAGTGCTTCAAACCAAATAAACCAACAAATCAAATTGAAATAAAGTGCCGCTTGCCAGTTACCTTGCTGATTTATTTAGGAGAATCGGAAAAGCATGAATCTTTCAAATATCCTTTAAATTTAATTTTAAATGATTCTGAAAAGATTTCTGACTACTCTCTTAGGTCTGTATATAAGGGAAATTCTTGACATGCAACTTCAATTATAAAATTCCACAAAAAGTGATACCACATGGACGATGAAGCAGTAACTATTGTTCAGACACCTTTCAGTAAGAACGCTGTTCTATTATTCTACCAAAAGATTACTGCCTAAAATGAAGAGAATTGGATAGATATATTTCCAATTTATATTATGAGCTTTACAAAACGATAAAATTATTGAATTAGTTATTAAATTATATATTAGCGTAACTAAAATGGATAACAATTGTAATCGAAACTTAAAAAATAGAAGTGATCTAGAGATGCAATCACTGTAAATTAGGAATTTGCTTTTCTATTTATTAGTTTTGCATTTTTCTGGAATTATAATCCATAACCTAAGTTTATAGCTTAACTACATGTTTTATTAATAAGATTCTCATGAAAAATAAACTATTTATTTGGCTTATAGGATACAATTTTTAAACTCATAATTTATTTATTAATTCTTGAATTTTTCATAAAACAGTATGGATAAACCGAGATAATAATCACGCAATTTATCGCATTCTTCAAAGATTATTCGTCCATTTTGGCTTGAAATAATAAATTTTAAAATATAAGAGCTTGGAATGCTAAAAGAAATGCGGATATTTTGCGGAATCGCTTTGTCTGGATTCTCTATTGCATTTTGATTGATAAGAATAAGAACTTGAGGGTAGGAAGGTTTTTTTTTGGAAGCTTCAAAAACTGAATGACCAGAATTGCAGGAGAAAATGTTTCGATTTAGTGAAATTTTAATGGAATTTTCTATCTGTTCATTTGGTGGAACAATAAAATATCAAAAATTTTGAGTCTGCTCTGCCTTACATTTATTACAAGTAAAACTAGACCTTGTTGTAAATAATTCAGTGACAAACTCGCTATTATACATATTTTGAATCTGGAAAAACTGTTCTAAAATTTCTTCAGGATAATTTTTATATTTTAGATATGATATTTCTGAGTATATTTTACAGCATTTGACATTGGAAGATTTATTTGTTGGAACAGATCCAGAAAGAAGAGAATTCAAAGCCGAAATAAAAGATTTATTAGCATTCTGAGATGCTCTTGAAAAATGAAGAACTGCCGCCAATATAGAATTAAGCCAACTATTCTGAAAATCGTGATTTTGCTTTTGTTCAACTTCATTGAAAACTAAAGTATTTTTTTGTGGTTTAAATTGACAAATTTTGTCTAATTTTTTTGATAGTAAAGATAGATTGCTAAGAGTTGTTTCTTTGAAATTTTTCATTCTTGGCAATATTTCCGAATATTTTCTTGATTCATCTTTCGCAAGGACCGATACTTTTTCTAGAGAAGCAGCAAGAGATTCTAGAGGTGCCAAGCAGGCATAAAAGTTAGAATCAAAGTTCCTTAGTAACTCTTGCCTAGATCCAAGTTCATTAAAACTAAGTTTTGACTCTTCTTTTTTCACTGTGCTTTCACCACCTCCCATAAGAAATTATACCTTCTACAATATGGACCTGTTCATAAGTTTTCAAGTTTAATTATGAATGAGTCAAGTAATCAAAAGATTTATTTTTGAGTTTATTATTAAAATTCTCGTAAAAGGGAGATATTGAATATTTAATAATATATTAGAAACGGAAAGGAACAAAAAGAATTCAAAAACATTATTTTGTAAGGACTTAAATATTTAACGTCTTTCCCTTTTTTCCTTACGGTAAAATAATATGAAAATTTTTCCGAGAAGCGTTTTAGTCTCAAAATTAGCTGTATTTTCTATGGGTTCCTTATTTTTTTTTATAATGGCATATTTCAGAGTATATTGATCCCCCTTCACAGTTAAATGATCAATAGGAGCTTTCTTATTTTTATCAAGCTTTGCAACAATGATTAAAATTTCAGGCAATATCCTTATTTCATTGTCTCTGCGATGGAATCGCTCAGATATTGAAGCTTCAATTAATGTCTCAATTTCATGCACCTTATATATTTCACAATAAAAAATTTCTTGCTTTCTTATTTTTGAATTTTCTTCGTTTTGCAATAATACTTCATAAGGCTTGATAAATCACTCATCATAATCCTTAATAAACCTCAAAAGACGATCAAGAACTTTAGCAGGATCCTTTATACTTTCAATTTCAGATAATTTTGAATAAATTTTCTCTTCATGTCGGTTTCCATTTTGAAAATTATTAAAAATTGTATTGAGACTGCTATCATCATCACTATTAAGTCACAATATTGCTTGAAGAAGTGCTTCCAGTCAATTTGTCTTGGGTTTTTGGGCATCTTTATGCTCTTCAATAATATTACTATCTTCTCGGAAAGCTTGGGTATGCTTATCCAGGTTGCTTACTTCTGTAAGTAACGAATCAATCTTTCTATTAATTTTTGTTTTAAAATTAAACATTTTTTTGCTAATTTCATTAAAAACTTGAATACATTGCCTTTCTTCTTCATTTTGACTCAGAACTGTTTCGCAAAAGTGATCAATTTTATCAATCGAATTCCTGACTTCATCCAAACCATTTAGACTGTCTGAGAGATGAGAAAAGCAATCTTCCAATTTATTTTGTCTTTCCTTAAGACTTTCAAGTATAAATGTTAGTCCCTCAATTGAATTAGTGTTCATCATAGAGTTTCTTCTATAATATTTTATTACTATTAAATTTGATTAATAATTTGTGATAATTAATTCAGATGGCCCAGTCATTCCTCCGTAATGTAAGGCAATTTTTGATAAAATGCTGCCAGGCATTGAATTCTTGGGTTTGAGCTTCCATTTCGGCAAAAAATTGGATACAAAATTCATTTATCTGATATTCTTGTAAGCAAAATTTTAAAAGATGGCAAAGTTTTGCATAAATAAGTCTGGAAATTAGAGAATGTCTCTTTAATTCATGTAACTGGCCATTGAATCGAAGTTGGTAAGGCTATTGAGAATGAAATTAGTAATAAGATTTATGAGCTAACGATGCAATCAAAGTTTATAAAAGTATTTTAACTATTTTGATATTAATTTTCAAAAATATTTAATAAACCATTATTTACAAGGATTAGAAAGCAATTTTCTGCAATTCTCAACCATTTTATTATGGAATCTCAAATGATGATATATATATATTCTATACAAAAAATTATAGAAAGAATTGCTAAAACAATATGGAAAATCTTTATTATTAAATATGGGTATGTGCTCATTCTGTTTAGCTAGGAAAGATAGCAATGAATCGCAAACAAAAAGAAATCAAAAAGAAGCAAAAAGAAAACCAATAGAAGGTTATTTAAAAAATGATGATTCAGAGTATAGCGGTGCTGAAGAAACTCAAATTAATTATAAAAAAAATCAATCTAGCTCAACTATTTTCAGTTTCATGAATGAAGAACATCCTCAAGAAAATTCATTTAGCCCAACTAAGAAAGAATCAAATAAAAGACTGATCTCTGAAAGCAATTCCTTGGAACTGATACCGGCTGGACTTCAAAATCTGGGAAACACTTGCTATATGAACTCAATACTCCAATGCATGGCATGCTTGCCTAATTTTGAAACCCAGCTCAGATCTTCAAGCTCAGATTTAGGCCAACCTCTTCTAAGTCTGATTTCAAGCATAAAGTCACATAAATCAATTCAAGAAAATCTAAAGAAGTTTAAAAATGCTCTAAATAGAAAATGCCAAATTGTAACAATTACATAGTTGAATAATTCACTACCAAACGACTCAAAATATTTTCTAAGCAAAATGATAACCCTTTTGAGTTCAGATTCTGATGGAATATCTAAAAGATTTTTGATAAAAATCACTTACAGCTTTCACTGCTCAAGTTGTAATAAAAATCGAGCTAAAATCTTTGAAGAGCTTTTTTTGTTAGTATCCTGCCAGAATTCTGAACAAACAAATGCCAAAGAAATTAATGATAAGTTAAACAGATTAAAGGAAATTGGGATTGTAATGGATTTGTATTGCGAAGTATGCAATAAGGTTGCAAAGCCTTCGAGAGAAAATAAAGCTACCTTAACTCTCCCAGAAACATTACTCGTTTATTTAGGAGAGTCTACAAAGAGATCTTCTTTTACATTTCCGTTAAATTTGACACTGAATGGTATTAGTTATTTATTAAAAGCCGTATATAATGGACTCCCTGGGCATGCTACTGCCACTGTAAACTATGACAGAAAATGATATTGTGCAAATGATGAGAGTGTCACAAATGTCAGCGGTCCATATAGCAAGTACGCTGTGCTACTGTTTTATCAAAGAATATAAATTTAAATTTAAACAAATTTAATTATCATCACCTTTCGAAATTTCAACATCTTGGCCCCTTAATTTTTTCAAATTATAATTAATTTTAAATAAATAATTGCCAAATTTTCAAAAATATGTTATAAAAAATTGTAGAAGATTTATAATTTAACAAAATTAAACTTTCTTTTGGTCTCATCTATAGTGTTTTCTAAAAAATTAGAATTTTGCTGCTGGAATAATTCAAAACGACGTTTTAATAGAAATAATTTTCTTTGTTTTATATTCTCTGAAATTATTATATTGAGTAAAATGATAATAAAGATTATAGAAATATCAAATTATGTTTTTGCTATTTTATAAAGATGTCTAAAGACAGAGATCATATAGCATGCCAAAATTCATCATCAAAGCTGCAATTACCAAAAGCTGTGCGTGTAATAAGCCCCAAAAAAAAATTAAGTCAGCAAATTCTATTAGAAAGAATAAAAACTGATTCAATAGAGATCAGCAAAAACCTCAACTTTCTTGAAGGTAATATACGGAAAATTGAGAAAAGCATTGAATTTATAAATTCTATTCCAAATTTTTTAATTAAAATTCAAAATATTATAGAAAAAAGACAAAGGAGAATTGATGCAGCCAAGGATGATTGCAATAGGATTAACTCAGAATTTGAGAACGCCTGCAATGATATAGAGGAAAAGGTTGAACATATTGAGAAAAAAATTAAGAATATACAAAAAAAAATTGAAATTAGAATCCAAAGCTAAGTTTAGATTTCAGGATTTTTCAAAGATTATCGAATTAAAACACTCATTCTTGATAAAAATCTTATATTTAGCTGATAATAAGTCCATTTTTAATATCTCCTATTCCTTCTATAAATTTGATGTATATAAGACCTACATTTATGACCATAATAATTTATATCAATGGGTAATTGTGTTTCACCAAGAAGAGGTTCCACGAAAACTCCATCTGTAATCCTCAATACCTCAAAAAAAGACCTTAATGACTCCATCGAATCAATTAATAATGATGATAATCCAAAGTTCAACTCAAGGCAAATAATTCTTCTCGGTCCTGAGTTCCTCTCAAAGCTCTCAAAGACAAAGGTCCTCATTATCGGCCTGCAAGGCTTGGGTGTTGAAATTGCCAAAAATCTGATTCTTCTCAGCCCAAAAAAAGTTACCCTTTTTGATAACGAAATAGTTACCCATCGCGATCTGGGCACGAATTATGCACTCAGAGAGGGCCATGTGGGCTCATCAAGCAGAGCAAAAGGGTCAGAGTCAGTTCTTAAAAAGCTAAATGATCGTGTAGAAGTGAAAACAGCAGACGTTTTGACTGACCCACTCGTTTTGAGCCATGACCTGGTCATAATGACTATTTTGGATGCTCAAAAAATCAACCATATTTCTTCGCTCTGCCACCAGAACAAGAAAGGATTCATCCTTGCTGGCCTTCTGGGTAGTTTAGCCTATAGCTTCGTCGACTATGGAAACAATTTTGAAATAATTGATAACGACGGAAAACCGCCTGCAATTCATAAAATCACCAACATCACAAATGAAGAGCATGGAGTTGTGACCTTTCTAGAGCCTGCTAGGCTGTTGCGCGAAGGGCAGGTTGTGGTCTTTGAAGATGTGGAAGGGATGACAGAACTGAATGACCCAAGTAGAGAGATAAAAATTGTTCAAAAAGTGTCAGATAACCAAATTGAGATAGGGAATACATCAACGTTCGGCAAGTATACCGGCGGAGGTTTTGCTTCTGCTGTCAAACAAAAAATCCCAATGGACTTTAAAGAGTTCAATGAGAGCATATCAAATCCAGACTTCCATGAAGCGTTCAATAACTGCTCAAGAGTTGAAATTTCGATGCTTCATAAAATTTTCCATTCGATTTTTTCATTTCATAACTCCAATCAGTTTTTGCCAAAAATTCTTAACGAGCTCGATTATGAATCTTGCAAATCCATTTTTTCTGGCTTATTTTCTTCCTCTGTTGAAAATGAAGGAGAAGAGTTCGCAGATGTCTTCAAGAAAACGTGCTTTTTCAGTCAAGTCCATTTAAATGCCTTGGCCACTCTCTGGGGTGGGATCGTTGCGTTTGACGCTTTCAAATACACTGGGAAATACAGGCCTCCTTTTCAATGGTCATACTTTGATTTTAGCGAGCACATTCGGCTCGATAAAGAAAGGGAGTTGACTGAAGACCGTTATTTCGACGAGAGAGTTCTCTTTGGGAGTGAAGCCATAAGAAAACTGCAAAAGTCCAACTCTTTTGTGGTAGGAGCAGGAGCTCTGGGCTGCGAAATCATGAAATGCTATGCGTTGATTGGAGTTGGGACATCTCCAGGATCAAAAACGCACTTGACTGACGATGACAGTATAGAACACTCCAACTTAAATCGGCAGTTTTTGTTCAGCCAAGAAAATATCGGAATGTGAAAGTCAGAATGTGCGAAGAATGCTGCTCTGGCAATAAATCCTGCTTGTCAGATTGACCAGTATACTCTAAGATGCAATGAAGATAACAGTACTACCTTCAATGGCGTCTTTTGGGACTCTCTTGATTTTATTCTTCCAGCTGTTGACACTGTTGATTCCAGGAATTACATTGACTCAAAAGTATTGAAATACGACAAATGGATATTCAACACAGGTATTTCTGGAGTAGTCGGAAACTCTGAAGTATATATTCCTTACTTCTCAACTTCCTATTCAGATCTTCAAAGAGTCGATAATATCAAAGAGTTTAAGGCATCCTGCACACTTAAGTTTGTTCCAACGAAATTTGAAAACTGCATCGAATGAGGAAGGATTGTGTTTCAGCAACTTTTCATAGACGAAATAGATAGTATGAATAAGTTGTTAGATGATTTATCGGCGTATAACGAAGAAATCCAAAAGACCACCCTTGAGAATTTGTCATTTGCGATTGACACTTATAAGTCAAATAAGATTCAACAGATTTTCCAAAAGGTAGCTGCAAAGAAGCTAAAAGAATTAAGTCGGACTGAAATAACTGACCTTCTAGAAAAATATCCCATTGACTTTGTAGAAAAAGGTGTGAAATATTGGCAGCCTCCAAAAACTATTCCAGCTCCTTTTGAAGTTCTTCCCAACAGCAGACTGGGAAAGAAATTTATCAAATCATACATCGAAATAATGTCGAAAATTTATGGGAAGCAGTTTAAAATCACCAATGAAATCCCTAAGAATATCGAAAACTTTCCAACTGTTTCTCAGAAAAACCCTTTGCAATTCGTTCAAAGCTATTGCCAAAGACATGGAAACCCTGCATTTAAATCAGAAACCTTTGATAAAGATAATGATGCGCATATCAATTTTGTATACGCCTGCGCATATATCAGAGCCAAATGCTTCAAAATAAAAAGATTTGGCATTTTCCGAACCAAAGAAGTTGCAGGGAATATAGCACAAACGATTGCGTCCATCTCAGCAGTGGCTACAGGAGCGCAAATGCTTGAATTGTTCAAATATGCTTCAGATTTGCCATACGAAAGCTTCAAAAACTCAAATTTAACATTGATTGCTGATATGATACACTATTTTGATCTAGACAGGCCAAAAAGAAATGATGAGAGAAAAATTATGCTTATCGAAGAAAAGGGCAAAGAAGGTCAAAAGGGTGAAGGTGGTCAAGAGGGTAAAGACAGTCAAGAGGCTAAAAAAGGTCAAGAATTGATTCTACTGCCAAGATCAAGTACGAGTTGGGACAAGATAGAAATAAGCGGCCAAATCAAAGTAAAAGATTTAATATCCGACTTCAATGAAAAGTTTGGTATAAACATATATTATATCTTTTATAATGATACGACTGAACTATTTTCGCATAAATACGAAAAGAGATATAAGGAAAAAGCATTGGAGCAAACCATAGAGAGAAGATTTACTGAAGTCATGGAAGAAGAGATAAATCCAGAAGTTAGATACTTATTTTTGCTAGTTACTGGCGTTGTCTTGCATGAAGGAGTCGAGAAAAAGGCAGAGATCAGAAACATCAAGTATTTACTTAACCATTAACTATTCTTAATAAATTTAATATTAGCAAGAAATTAATTAAATAATCATCTAAATAAGAGCTGAATAAAAATGGAAATGAAAATAAAATATAGAAGGATTGCATTATAAAAATGTCAAGACTTTCACGAATAAGAGATGAGTACGAGCATGTTCAAAATAACATGCCAGATGGATGCTCAGTGCTGCTCAAAAAAGGCAGTGTTGAGAATTGGGTTATAAGCATTTATGGACCGATTGGAACACCTTATGAGGGTGGGTGCTTTAATGTCAGTAAGAAATAAATAGGCTGCACATTTCCGTCTGATTATCCTACTAAACCGCCAACATGCTTAATGAAAGAAAATAATATTCTTCATATGAACTTTGCTCCAGATGGGACTATTTGTATTGGAGTGCTTAAAGACTACGCCCAATGAAATCCAAGAATAAGGATGGCTGCAGTCATAGAGTATATAAGATTCTTGATAGCAAATCCAAATCCTGGCGACTATTTCAGAGCTCACAGAGATTTGTGTGATTTGTATCAAAATAATCGTAGCGAGTATCTAAGAATTGTTACTCAGCACACTAATGACCACGCAAAATAACTAATTTTATTATTTATTGCCTCTATGATTTATTAAGAAAATTTTTGCTTACTCTATATATACTTCTGATAACTCAATTTTTTGCCTATATGATGCTTCAAATGGCGATATCAGCAGAATAAAATAGCATGAAAGTTTTGTGTTATATAAAAGATAAAGATGTAGTTTTACAATTAAACTTTTTTGGTATTTATCCAGAACTTTTTGGATACTTTTAATATCATACTATAACAAAACATTTATTCATAGCTTTGGTCATTTTAATATCAAAAATTGTAGAAGGAAAATGGGATCGTGCATGTCATCAAAGACCACAAAGCAAAACTTAACTAAAAGTAAACATCATACTGAGAAACGCTTGAGAAGTTTAAGAAACAGATCTATGAGCGATAATGCTTTGCTTAATTCAAAAAAAAATCTTGACAAAGATTTTAAATATTTCAGTAATGATGAACAAGTTTTAAGGTCACGAAGAATTCCAACCCTAAAAAAATCATCTAAAAGCAGCTCAATGGTTTATTATTCTTCTAAACATTTCACTCAAAATAATTTAATTGGGCTAAAAAATTTAGGGAACACATGCTATATGAATTCGATAATTCAGTGCATTTCATATTTGCCAGGTTTAGATGCGCTTTTGAAACCAACAATATCAAAGTTAGGGAAGGCACTTCGAACAGTAATCAAAGGTTTGAACAGAGGGAGTTTAGATTTAAAACAGTTAAAGACACTCAAAAGTTCCATAAATAGAAACATGAAAGCGGTAATTATAAATTAGCTAAACAATTCTCTTCCCAATGATTCAAAATATTTCTTTTGTCAATTATTGAATTGTCTAAAGCAAGAAAACTCTGAAATAGCTGATAGATTTATGATTAAAATTGCCTATGAGCACTATTGCAAAAATTGTAAGAGAATCACCAATGAAATTAATGAAGAACTCTTTTTGAAAGTTGCGATTAAAAATGCCAGACAGATAAGTCAAATTGACATCAATAACAAACTCGAAATTTTAAAAGAAATGGGCAATAAAGTTGATTTTTTTTGCAAAAAATGCAATATCCTTGTAACACCAGTAAGAAAAGATGAATCTCATCTAGTCCTTCCAGAAACCCTGGTAATATATTTAGGAGAGTTCAAAAAGTTGTCTAAGTTTTCTTTCCCTCTGAATTTGACCTTGAGAGATGCAAAAGAAACTGCAAAATATGATTTGATTTCAGTTTGCAACGGGTTGCCCGGCCATGCAACTGCCACTGTGATATGAAATGATGAATGATATTATATGAACGATGAAAGCGTGATTAAAATAAACAATCCTTTCAGCAATTATGCAGTTATGTTGTTTTATCAGAAATTCGCCTAATGGTAAAATTTTATCAAAATCATAGAATTATTATCACTATTATAATAATGGGATTTTCTTATTAATGGAATAATTTGGATAGATTCAATTTTAAAACATAAATTTAATAATTTAAATCAGATTTTTCGTTTCAAATATATTTAGACTTTTTAAAACTAATGAAAATATATAGCTTGTTCAGCTAATAAATGGGAAATAGAATTATGATTATAACAGTCAGATTTCAGTCTTATTTGCAGCGCAATCACCAAAAACCTTTGGCATGGATGTTCCGCTTTTTGATTCTCTCGGAGTGCAATTCCTTTTTCCAGTGCCATATGGGCTCATGCATCCTGCTTGCTTGCCTGAGTTTTGAGTGAAAGAATTATGGATTTATGAAATCATAAGACGAACCTGAGGTCTTGGATTCAGGGGAAGTTGTTGGCTCCTTCATTTTCAAACATAAGGAAAAAGCCAAAATTTATCTTGATGCATATACTTTGAGCATAAACTTGAATCTGTATTCGGAACCCTTCCCATTTCAGCAGGATATGCAAAGAGGTCAAGTTGGTATGCACAGTCATTTAATATTCATAATAAGTGAATTAAAGGAAAGAAGCAAAATATGAATATCTGGTATAATAAAAATGCAAGTTTCAAAATAAGTTTTGTTTTTTGAGTTCATGACAAATAATTTTTATATATGTTAAAATTATTAAGCAAAAATGAATACGATTTATGCTCTTTTGGTAAAACTTATTTTATTTCTTTATTCATAATAAATCTGATATAAAATCCAGTGTAATAATCAAATCATGCAATATTTAACTTAGTCCAATAATTATATACAGAATTTAAATTTTTTGAGCTGAAATCAATATTAAATCGACTTCATTTTTATAGAACATATAGAAAAGAAAGCTATTAGAAGATGAATGAAAACTTGAATTTTAGATATAACGATTCTATAGAAGAATTGGCTTGTAGGGAAGAATTATTAGAGAAATTCCTAAATGATAATTGCACCAAACTCACAAGCAATAACTTCTTAACTTTCGAAATAAGAAAAGTTAACGCTCTTGTAGGAAAAGTTAACCAACAAAGTACAAACTTATCTTCAAGTTTAGAGAAAATTCGAATTCTTAGTGATAAAATAAAATCCAAACATCAAAAAGAAAATGAAATCTTAGGTGCTTTATCAAAGGATCTAAAAAGTTTAAAATTTACCAGCAAATCTACCCCAATAAAAAGTAAAAAGATTGGAATAGATGAATTTAAAGGAAAGCAACACTATACTTCAACGATCCGTCAAGAGCCTATTGAGCCTCAGCAAGAAGAAAAACAAATAGAAATGCCATGTATGCAAAACAGAAAAAGCGATGAAAAATCAGATGCAGCTGAGCAAGATCAAAAATTATTATTTGAAGCTCAAAAATCTGAGTCGAAGAAATTTTACAAAGAGGAAAGCTCTGGAAATGATGGGAGTGATGAAAAGAAAAATCAAAGGGATTCAGAAGATTTGGGTATTAATAATATTCCAGAAAGAAAAGAGAAGCCAATAAATGAGCTGGAAAGCTCAAATAGTCAAGGAAGAAATTTATTAGATTACGCAAAAAAGGAATTGACATCTTGCAATGAATTACCTGCTGCCAAAACAGAAGAATTTTCAATAAATCAAAGCCAAAATAATGAACAGCAAAATCCCAGTAACAGAAGCACTTTACTTGAAGATGAAAAAAGCGAAAAACCCAGAGATTTATCAGTGAATCCCGAATCATCAAAATGCGAATCAAAATTTATAAATGGCGCATGAAGGTACTCTCATGAAGAAATAAAAAATCAAAATTCAATAGACGAAATAATGGAATTTACTTCTGATAAAATAGCATATAGTCGCATCTTGGAAAGTATATTAGAAAGGGCTCTCAATGAATCACAAAGCTTCCAATCTGTACAAAACCGAGGATCAACCCCTATTATTGACTTTTTAAAAAATACTCCAAATGATCTTATTCAAAAATCAAATTGTCGGGTACCCAAGGTAAAAGAAAGCATCATTGACAAGTATTGTGCAGAAAAAATCAGAAATACTTTAATACGCCAAACGACTTCAAGCCAGCAAATGTATCCAAAAACAGCATTTGGTAGCCAGCAGCAGAAAGAAAATCAAAATGCAATACCAAGGTCTATAATGCAAAAAAAGATATCAATTAAATCAATTTCAAAAAAACTTGAGGCAAACAGGCGTACAAATTTTGACCTAATCAGTTCTAACGATGATTTTGAATTGTGAATAGAAAAATATCTCGCAAAGATATTCCATGATCTGGACGCTATCAGAAATACTCAGAATTCCTCAGTGTTGATGAGCAAAATTGCTTACATTGATGCAATTAAAATTCTGATAAATATTATATATGATAAAATCACAAATGAGGATGAGTTAATATATAAGCTAACTAAAGGAAGCATAGCAGAGGTAAGTGGATCAAAGTCTAATTGCTGCAACGTTTTTTCAGCTTTCAAAATAGAGTATGAAAATAAGATCCTCAATAGGTCCAGCTTTACGAAAATTAGATGCGTAACTGGATTAAGCTTATTTGAAATAATCCACTATGGCCAACAGCTGCAAGAGATTGGCTATGAAATGAATGAACTTGATGATGAGCTTCTATGCTGCTTACTAATTTCCTTAAAGAATAATTAAGAATTTTAATAGTAATCATTAGCATGCTGTAACATTTTAAGCTCCTAAAAATATTTTGCATAATTAAATTGCTATCACCAATTAATTTACATATTATAATACTTATTTTGTTTTTTTATGAAGGCTTTGCTGATATTATAAAAAGAAATTCTTTTAAAGTTGTTACTTATTTAATTTGCTTCATAAAATAGAAGCACAGCAAGATCAGTGAGATGGCTGTTAACTCTATTAAAGTGGTCATCTCTGATACTGAACCAACAATTTGCTCTATTCACAACTGCTACCCCATGATTTGAAGTGCCAGCGCAGACCGCTTTTAATAGATAATACTTGCCCTGTATCCTTAGCTCAGGAGGATAAGCTGTTGTTTCATAGCTCCTCCCATTATGCTCTCCCAAATAGACGATCAGCACATCAGCAACATCACAAGCAATTTTATCTCTTTCGAAAATCATTTCAGGAGTATTGCATCGCTCACAATCAAATGGGCCACAGTCCATTATCTGGTTATTAATAAAGCGTTGAACTGCTGCTGTTTTATCTCTTTCGGTCCTCTTGCATCCTACCCATAAGCATTCGTTGTCAATATTCAGCTGATGTCTGCATCTCTTGCAGGTATATAAAAGCTTAGTGATTGTTAAAAATTTCTGTGCCAATCCTTCATGGCGTGTTTTTAAGTGAGTTATAAGGTCTCCCAAAAATTTTTTCCTGTCATGCATATGATAGCCTCTGTACTAAATATAAATTACAGTCGGATATTGCGATTCTAGATTTTTCTTGAATTCAGAAATAGCTCTGTAAATGTTTCCACCTTGGCCTAAAAGAATATTTATTGTAGATTTTAGAGATACCTCCAGAGGATTTGAAACTCTGGCTTGAGCCATGTAGTTTGTAAAAATCGATACAGATGCAAGACATTGCAAGACGGAGTTCATAAAGCAGGTATTGCCAAGGTTTGGAATGCCTACAACAATGGGAATAGGAATAAGAATTATTCTGATTGGAGAACATGGCATAGGCTCTTCTGGTATATCATTGCTCTGCTCAGGACTATACCTGAGTACTGATAGATCAGGCACGCTGATAGGGTTCCACCATCTGTCATCCATTCCTGATGTTGGTTTTTGGCGTTTGCATGGGAATACTTTAACTAATTCATCGATGCTAATTAGAAGGCTAGATAAAAGGCAGAAAACATTTTCTGAGGCTCAGTCTTTGAGTGAGCGAAATAAAGCAGTTAAACTTGATCTCGACATATACCTTCTACAAATGTTTATAAAAATGCACATTAGTTGGATAATTTAAATAAGGTAATTGAAAATTTGCATAATTAATTAATAAAAAGTTGACAATAATTTCATTGTATTTATTTTAATTAATTTGATGATAAATATGATTTTTAAACTAAAAATTATTATTAAATCTAATTATATATTCAACACTATTGATAATTAAAACCGAGCACCTAAGCAATTGTGTTCTATTCTATAGAATTTCTTAAAAATTAATGAGATATAATTAGTAATATAATTTAAAATCAAAAATTGCTGAGAATCTGCTTTATTTTGACTTTGCAAAAAATCAAATAAATCCTCCCCTTCAAAAGACCAAAATGATATAGATTAGATAAATCCATATCGAATCAAAAGAAATATATATAATATAATTACTATGGCCAATTCATTTACATATTATCATACTTATTTTGAATTTTTTTATAAGGCTTTGCTGATATTATAAAAAGAAATTTTAAAGTTGTTACTTATTTAATTTGCTTCATAAAACAGAAGCACAGCAAGATCAGTGAGATGGCTGTTAACTCTATCAAAGTGGTCATCACTAATACCGAACCAACAATCTGCTCTATTCACAATTGCTATCCCATGATTTGAAGTGCCAGCGCAGACCGCTTTTAATAGATAATACTTACCCTGTATCCTTAACTCAGGAGGATAAGTTGTTGGTTCATAACTCATCCCATTATGCTCTCCCAAATAGACGATCAGCACATCAGCAACATCACAAACAATTCTATTTCTTTCGAAAATCATTTCAGGAGTATTGCATCGCTCACAATCGTATGGGCCCAAATCCATTATTTGGTTGTTAATAAAGCGTTGAACTGCTGCTGTTTTATCTCTTTCAGTCCTCTTGCATCCTACCCATAAGCATTCGTTGTCAATATTCAGCGGATGTCTGCATCTCCCGCAGGTATATAAAAGCTTAGTGATTGTTAAAAATTTCTGTGCCAATCCTTCATGGCGTGTTTTTAAGTAAGTTATAAGGTCTCCCAAAAATTTTTTCTGGTCATGCATTTGATAGCCTCTGTACTAAATATAAATTACAGTCGGATATTGCGATTCTAGATTTTTCTTGAATTCAGAAATAGCTTTGTCAATGTTTCCACCTTGGCCTAAAAGAATATTTATTGTAGATTTTAAAGATACCTCAATAGGATTTGAAACTCTGGCTTGAGTCATGTAATTTGTAAAAATCGATAGAGATGCAAGGCATTGCAAGACGGAATTCATAAAACAGGTATTGCCAAGGTTTGGAATGCCTACAACAATGGGAGTAGGAATTCTTCTGATTGGAGAATCTCTGGAAGGAGATGGCGTAGGCTCTTCTGGAATATCATTGCTCGGCTCAGGACTATATCTGAGTACTTTTAGATCAGGCACCCTGATAGGATTTCACCATCTGTCATCTATTCCTGATGGTTTTTTTGGGGGTTGGCATCGGAATACTTTAGCTAATTCACTGATGCTGATAAGAAGACTAGATGAAAGGCAGAAAACATTTTCTGAGGCTCAGTCTTTGAGTGAGAGAAATAAAGCAGTTAAACTTGATCTCGACATATACCTTCTACAAATGTTTATAAAAATGTCATATTAGTTGGATAATTTAAATAAGGTAATTGAAAATTTGTATGATTAATTAATATCTAAAAAGTTGAAAATAATTTCATTGCATTTATTTTAATTAATTTGATGATAATTATGATTTTTTATACTAAAAATTATTTATAAAATCTAAATATATGTTCAACCCTATTGATAATTAAAACCGAGCACCTGAGCAATTCTGTTCTACTATAGAATTTCTCAAAAATTAATGAGGTATTACTAATAATATAATTTAAAATCAAAATTGCTGAGAATCTGCTTTATTTTAACTTCGCAAAAAGATCGCATAAATCCTCCCCTTCCAAAGACCTCATGATATAGATTAAATAAATATATATAAATCAAGCAGAACTACCAACATTATTAAAATTGTACACTCAAATCCAACGTATTTAAAGGCGATCCTTCAGCTCATACCAGAAATCTATTTATTGGGTTTATTATTCTTTAAATTACCTCGAATAAAACAAAAGAACAGCATCATTGTGGATGATATTTCGGCAAGGCCTAACATTCCAGTCATCGAATTCATACCAGGTTCCTTCAACTTCTGCGAAAGCAGTTGCATGAACTTCCGAAGTCTTGGCGAGCGCTTTGAGGCGATATGTATAATTATCGAGACGAATTTCCAATGGATAGGTGGTTTTTTTTTGGCGTGATTCCATTCTCAACTCACTAAGATGAACAACAAGTATCACTGGAAGCTGTATTTCGATGCCTTCTTTAGCCTTTGGGTGTTTGTTGCATTTGCTGCAAGTAAGAGTATTGCCAAAACAGCTAAAATAATTCTGCAAATTCATTGAAATTTCTTGTTCTTTATTTTGGACATACCTATTAACGCTTAAGAAAGGAATAGTGTCCTCAAGGAAGTTGGGATGGCCCGCTACGCACTTTCAGACCTGCTTCAAATGAATAAAGAAGAGGTCGGCACAATTCTGCAAAACTCCCATTAGTTGAATGAAAAAGTACTTGACGTCATTTGGGTTGTGAGAAGAAAACTGGGGAAGATAGCTATCAAGCTGGTATTTGAAATTGTAGAGAGCCTGTGATAAATCTCTTCCATGATTTTGAGCAGCCGTGATATTCCATAATGCATCTCCCAAAGGATGGCGACTCTCACGTAATGCTGAAGCAAATTGAGGAAGGTTGATTAAGCATTGCAATACTGAGTTCATATAGCATGTGTTGCCTAAATTTTCTAGTCCTCTAGGAGCAATTCTATTGTAGCCTGAATATTGGTCATAATGATTATGATCACGACCTTTAATTTGCACTTGATTATTATTCAAAAATTTTGAACCTTTGGATGAGTATGAAAATTCATTATTTTCATTATGATTTCCTCCATAAACATTTGAGCCTTGAGTTGGATAGCCTGAATATATATAATTTCTATATTCTCCATCTTGCATTTCATAATTCTTAGGAATTATTGAGTTGTGAGCTGAAATGATATTAGGTTTTTGAGAGTTACGAGCTTCATGCCCCACTTGGATATTTTCAGGAATATTGTAGCTTTGCTCAGGATAATGGATGCGTTCTTCATGAGCTGAGTTCAAGTTAACTTCATAAAATAGCATTACGGCGTTACTTGGAACTTCAACCGTTTTTGCTTGAGGGGATTTTTTTGGGGATGTCTGAATTTGTGCATCTGGCTGCCATCAGGATTTAAATACATAAACAAAATTTTCGAAAGGAAACTCTTTATCAACTACCCTTCTGACTCCGCTGAATGAATCTGGGCTAATGTAAACTGATAGCATCTTTAAAGGTTTGCTAATTCCAATTTCACGCTTTAAATTCATTTTTATATCTCTTCTTGATTTCTTCCTGCAGCCATCACAGACAGGATATTTTTCTTCATAACTTGACTCGATAAAGCTAGAAACCTGCGGAACTCCATCTTTAATCCCAATTGCACCATCCCTTCTGAATCCTCATTCAGCTTCATGATTACATACAGGACAAACACAAATAATTTTGAAGACTGGGAAGAATATTTCGCGCATTTTTAAAGGCAATTCACTTGTAGCATAATTGAATAAGTAAAGATATTCGGCGGGATTCTCACAAAAATCTTTAAATTGTTTACTTTTATCCTTTAGTGGTTTCAAACCCGATAAGTTTAAATCCTTCCTGAACTTCAGAGCAGCGATTAAATTTTCTATGCCTTTGTTCCAGAGAGCCAGAGGTAGCACTGTTGTGTTGGGAGATTTTTTTACGACAGAAAAGTTATTGACTGGGACTTTTTGCTTTCGGTTATTCGCCATAAAATGAATTATTATAATTCCTTCTACAATTTTTTTGTAATAAAATGGTTGAATGGTATCACAAAGATAGCTCAACCAAAATGAAGAGACCTAAAGGCTAAAAATGCTAATTTTAATTAAATTTTATCTAAAATCTGAAATTAAATTATGAAAACTAAGCCACAAAACTAATATAATAAAAACAATGGCAGAAACACTCAACGTAATATTCCAAGACGACTCCTATAATCAATTTCCTCTCAGAATAGGGAAGACCTGGGCGATGAGGCAAGTTTTTAGTCTTGTCAGCGACACTCTAGGCATTGCTGCAGAGGAAATAATGCTTTCTTATGGCACAAAAATTTATCAATACAACGAAGTCTGCGATAAAAAGGTTTCTGCTATGGGTATAGCTCCTGGAGGAAGAATTACAGCTCTGAAGCGTGCGGATAGAGGAATCTTCGCAGAACAAATTTAACTTATTGGTAACTTATTGGAATAAATAATATTGCCTGAGAAAAGCTCAATAACGCACTTGAATTGCTTTTCTCATTTTATATTTTCAATTCTGTTAGTTCCTTCTATAAAAATGGCAACTAAATTCTGATTTTGTGAGAAGAAAATGAAACCAACTGCTTGAGTTTTCTTGATCTATAAACAGATTATATAGAATTGATTATGCTACCTATAAAGAAATTATTGAAGCTTAATGATTATCAAGTGCCTTGCTTCACATAAAACAGAAGAACCGCATTTTTATCTCTCCAATTGTTGCAGTATTTTACCTGGTGGTCATCAAACTCAAACCATTGACCTTGAAGATCTCTAGCCAAGGCAGTGGCATGAGTAGGATCAGTTTTGCATAGACTTCTAAGTCTATAAGAATTAATGTCTAGGCGCAACGCTTCAGGAAAATCAACCGGAATATGATGTTTTTGCTTCATCTCGCTGAGATGTACAATAAGGATAGGTGGGTAAACTACTTCAACTTTTCCAAACTTCTTGAACTCTTTGTTTGAGCACTGACTGCATGAAAGTGAGCTTTTAAAGCAGTCAAAGTATTCCCTGATCTGGCGATTCAGCTCTGCTTCTTTATTATTAGCATATCTATCTACGCTGATAAATAAGAGAGTGTCTTCAAGAGTATTTCTATGCTGGAGGGATCTGCAAAATCATTCAACCCCTAGCTTTAATTTAAACTGTTCAGCGCAGAATTCCATAATACCCATAAGCTCAGAAAAAAAGTACTTCACATCATTTGGCAAATTGGTTGCAAACTGTGGAAGCGAGAAAACAATTTCATTCCTAAGCTCTTGCAATGCTTCAAATAAATTTTCTCTTCTTTTCTGCTTTTCGGCAATATTTAGAAGAGAAACTGCTAGACGTGCTGATGCAGAAGATCCAATGTTTTGGTGATAACCTCCTATGCCTGCTTCTTGGCTTCTTTTCAGGTGGCTTACAAATTCTGGGATGTTTATTAAGCACTGCAGCACAGAGTTCATATAACAAGTGTTGCCTAAATTTGCTAATCCTCTAGGATCTGATGAGTTGCCATTACGCAAATTCATATTGGTACTCGGCCAGCCTGTTTGATTTAACCTTTGCTGGCTGTTGGCGTTGGCTAATCCATGAGGAGAGTTTTGCACTGAGTTTTCCTGTTGTTCATAAGGATAATCTTGATTTCTTATATGTTGTCTTCCATTGTCCATGCCTATACTAGCTGATTTTTCATAAAATAGAGCTTTTGCTCCTCGAGGAAAACTCCAAATCACGGTTTCGTGGTCTTGTTGCTTTTGATATATATTACCATTTCGTTTTTCAACTCTATTGAAATGGCCAAGATACCATGCTGATGCAAGATTGTAATCAGTATTCTCAATTTTAATTATATCTTGATATTGTTGCGCTTCATTGTTTATTAAAACTATAAATATCTCTGGCATGCTCATAGAATTTTCCTCGTCCTGAAAGCCGCTGGTTAAGATCTTATTTAATTCATAATTTTTCCAACGGCTGAACAAACTGCTGATCGTTTCACTTGTATATTGAGGCGGATAATTAAATGGCTCTTTTAGTTTAATTGAAATATTTTGTTTTGGCAAAAATAATGCTTTATCTTCTTCGCTCAAGACATTAATAAAGCATTTATAAACTCCCTCAATAGAAAAGTTTTGAGAGCCTTCGTAATTACATAAGAAATTTCATAATTTTTCGCTCAGATTTGCAGGAGTTAAACTTGGATGATTTCGTAGTCATCTGCTGGGTAATGCTTCAAAAAAACTCATCAAATTATTATACCAGCGTTCTCAAAGCTCGTTTGTTGACTGAGATAGTTTTGGAGAAGTCACAGAATTTTTACTTGAAGTTCTATCACCCATTGGAGATTTTATTATATATTATCTACAATTTTTTGAACAAAAATGATTTCATTTCTTAGCAATTTCTAATGAGCGACAGCAGCTAAACTGTTTTATAATAATTACTAAACCCATGATCATTCCATTTAAATTAAAATAAAATTTAAATAAAAATTTGACCTAGGCAAAGATTAATTTCTGATACTTCAATAAATCCTTATTTTTCAATGATTTCTTATTATTTTATATTATTTCACCTTGGCTATAAATAAAATGAACATAAATATGCTTCATAACGCTAAAACTAAGCTTATCTATTGGCAGCATGCATATATGCTATTATTTTATTAAGAAATTAATTTTTATCCGCTAAAGCCATTATTCATGAGCTTTCTTTCATAAAATAATAAAACTGCCTTCTCACTGACAGGAGTATCAGAGCATTCAATTTTATCATCATCGCTGATCCATCATCATAAATCTTCTTGGCCATTTATTTGCTTCTTAATTGCTGTCCCATGAAAAGAATTTCCAGCGCATATTCCTCTAAGCTCATAAAAATTATTTTCTAAAACTATCATTGAAGGATAAGTTATTTTTTCGTAATGATATTGATCTCTATGCTCTCCCAAGTTTATGACCAATACCTTAGCCAATTTGAGGTGACTTCTTATAAGTTTCATAGATCTCGACCGATTACACCTATCGCAGTCAAGTGGGCCACTATCTGATACAAGATTTCTGATGAATTTCATTATGGCATCATTTTTATCCTTTGCAGACCTATTGCATCCAATCCACAACTCTCCATTGTCTAAAATTTGTTCATTTGGGCACTTCGTGCATTTATATTCAGCATGAGGAATCGTCAAAAAGTTTTGAGCAATATCCCTATTATTTTCTTTTAGCAACTCCAATAAATTGCCTAAAAATTGCTTTTGGTCATGCATTTGTTGTCCACGATACTAAATGATTATTACAATTGGATAGTACTCTTCCAAAGATTTTTTGAATTTCATCATTTCATTGCCAGCGTTGGCCTTTATTTCACCAGTGAGAATAGCCATCATAGACTTTAAGTAGCATTCAAATTTATTTGATGCATGCATATTTTTTACCAGCTCAGTAAATGAAAATAGAGAAGACAGGCACTGCAAAATTGAATTCATAAAGCATGTATTACCCAAGTTTGGAATCCCCACAGCTCTGGAAAATTTTGCAGCTGGTCTGCTTGGTTGTATTTCAGGAGATTTGGTTATTACTTCAGTTTTATTAAAACCTTGATTGAAAGCTGAAGATAAATTTTCTAAGCTTTGCACCAATTGACTGAGTCTATCTTTGATAAATTGAAAATCAAAAATTTTGAGTTTTTCTGATCATTCTGAATGCTTGGGTTTATTTTTTAAATCTCGTTTTTGACTTTTCATCGAGAAAGAAATATTCGTAAGATCTCCCATTTTAAACTATAAAATTGACAATTTTACTAAGAGATTTAGTCAAATTTTAGAACAATTTGAATACATTTTGTATTTTATCTATCTCTCTAAATCCAAAATTTTTAATTTGTGTTTTAATTAATGTTTTAAGCTTATGAATATCAGAATCTCTATCCTGACACTTAAATATAATAAAGTCAACAACTTGACTTTTATCCTTGATGAATTCTTTCTATAAATTTTGTTTAAGTCCATTTTAATATCTTTTGAAATTAAAAATTAATTCCTTCTATAAATTTTTATTGATTTAATCAAATTAAAAGATATTTTATGGCAATTTATCAAAGTTTAGAAATTTTTAAGACTAATCAAATCTTCCAGATGCTTTAAAAATTAAAATATTAAGTAATTTTTACAACAAAAATTTAGCTTCATTGTTTATGAGTCTTTAGTTTTGAGTTATTCTATTCTAACGCTCTTTGGTAGTTTGTAATTGTTTCATGCTAATTTTTAATTTATCAGATTAAAAAATAATACAACTCTTCTTTCGTATTACTAGATTTCTATGGATAAGCCAAAGGAAGCAAATTATTTATTTACTTATTTACTTTATTTTATTCATCAATCATTCATCTCTTATACAATAATTTTAAAATAAAATATATCCTAACTACCTTGTTCAAGTCTTCCTTTAACAGTATCAATCCTTGCTTTAAGGGCATCTATTTTATTATCAACCTCCTCGCATAAATTGTTGAAACGATCTTCGATATATTTGACTTGTTTTTCAACACGACTTGATCTTTCCTCTCGTTGATTGATGAGAGCTTGTATTTGCTGAATGTGCTCAGGAAGCTCATTTAATCTCGAGACTTTTTCAGAGATTTCATCTCGATACGCGCCAAATATATCAAGCTGTTTGTTGATATTTGATAATCAATTTTCAATCTCATTGTAAGCCCCATCATTTTCTCCTTTGGTTCTATTTTGATCAACTTGCTTTGATTGAGTTTTGCCACGACTCATTTTAATTATAAATGAAATCTTCTATATTTTTTGCATTTTTTATAAGCAAAAAACTCTGATTCAAATGAAATGATGGAAATTACAATTAAATTTCTTAAACTCCCGATTCAATTAATATATCAGAAGAGCAAAATTTTATGTATATTATAATGAAATATGGATTCTATGATGGTTATATATCGTAGAGTCGTAAAATTAAAGAAATTAGGGGAAAAAATAGGAGATGTTGAGGATTATTTTAACTTTATGAAATAAAAAATCTATTATTTGTTATAAAGTTTTTACAAAAAATCTTAACAATAAAAAGGGTGTAATATAAAATACTTCGAATTAATATAGCAAAACCAAATTTGAAAAATTGATATAAAAAATTCAAAAGCTTTCAAATAAAAAAGGCTAGCAATGCATCACATCTAATTTTTAATATATTACTTTATATCTAAATTATTAAAATTATCATTTTATGAATCAGTTGATTGGAACATCTTTTCAATCTCATCTATTTCCTTAGAAATTCCAGATATATTTAACTTAATTTCGTCTTCAAACTCATTTCACTTATTATCAATTTCTTCCAAGCTTCTGTTTTGGCCTTCGATTCTTTTAACTAAAATATTGATTTCTCTTATGCAACTCTCAATATCTACTTTCTCAACTTTTTGCTGTAAATTCGAATAATAGTTACCCAACTCGTCTTGGCTTTTTCGAAGCTCTTTGATGATATCTATTGACTTCTTAGATCTTATAATGCTATCTGATTCCATATAAGATAATTATTCTATAATCTTAATGAAATTCATCATAAAATAAATAAAAGTTAAACACTTTTTATAATAGTGATTTTCAAAATCAAATAATTTGAGGAAGCTTAAACGAAAATGCAAAAAATCATACCACTGATTGAGCGTAGGGTTATTATTATATGTCTAATTTCAGAAGGCAATAACAAAATTATCTAAACTAAATTTCTAAGCCCATTATTAGATTAACTCTAAATTATATTCAAGCTTGCTAAACATTTGAAAGTGCGTCTTAATTCTGGTATTTTCGATATTAAAATTCTCAATAATTACTATTTCTATTGTAAGCTAAATTCCATATAAGAGATTTTTTTTACTATTCTCAAGATTTAATAATCAAGGGACCTTTTCTTATTTATTGGCCTATGCAATATTTTAGACGCAATTTCTTTATCCAAGCATCTAGCTAAGAAATTTCATAAGATTTCACTTTCTATACTGTCTTTTGAGCTTCAAGACGATTCTAAATTAATTATTAATTTTATGAGTTTTAGCTTAATCATAAAGTTTTGATCTTGAGCCCATACACTTATTATTTTTGTAGAAGGAAATGAAAAAATTAAAATGGAGCTAATGCATTTGTAAAAACAAAATATAGATTCTATCAACTTCAATTAATTTTGAAGGTGCTCTTATAAAGCCAGAATTTGCATTTTCGTTTTTAATAGAAATAAAACTTAAATTCAGAAGAAAGAGGAATGCTGCCCTCTGTTTACTTGACGTAAGGCCATTAATTTTGACCCACTTCTGATGTCCATATCAGCAACTACGCGATTGAATGATTCAGCATACAAAAACACTCTGGTCCCAATAGCTAGCATCAATTCTTCCTTCGGCAATTCCAAAAGTTTAGAGATAACTTCAAACACTTCAGTCATTTGAGTATTCATTGGAAACGTTAATGTATATGTGCGGTAAGAGTCGTCTTGCACTACAAAGGTCATAGTTCTATTCATTTCTTTTTGTTATTATTATAAAATTATCGAAAATCAGATGAGAAAATGATTTTATTTCACTGTAGTAATTTTCAATATTATGTTTGAAGCTGCTGTGTAATTTATGAAATACTGATAATCTTTATAATCTAAGCTTTTTGAAAGAAAGCAGCTTTTTAATGGGCTTGATTTGCTACCGAAATAGAAAATAGATGATTAGGGTGAATTTATAGAAGGATTAAAATAAAAGTAAGTATATTTTAACAAAAATAAGTTAAAGGAGTTACCTAGATTTAAATTTATTTTTAACTTGAACAAAATTGGCAGATGGTTTTTTATTAAAAATTGTAGATAGAATATATTTTATTATAATGGGCGATTTTTATCATCGAACTGCAAATTCTCTTGCAAACAGATCCTCACTTGAGCATTCGGATGCAAGGCCTCAAACCGCAGCTAGAAGAGCAGATGGTTCAGATGCTTACGATATCAAAAGAGAGAGTTGAAATAGCTATGATGGCATAACCCCAAATAGTGGCTCCCATCATAACTTTTCTCCTTTACAAAAATGAAAAGAAGCAATGAGCAGCTTAATCGAAGCAATTCCTGTAGAAAAAAAAGATATTTTTTCAAATTATAAAAATGAAACAGAAGCAACACTAAAAAAAAACAAGAATTATAATGATTGATCTCTTGAAAGAGATTGAATGAAAATTTTTATTTATTTTTTAGAAAATCTAAAATCAGACCAGCAGAAAATAATTGTCCCCATTTTAAGCTTGAGTACAAAATGCGGATATTGCAATAAATCAAAAAAGAAATCATGAAAATTAACTGGTGCAGGAGCAATTAAAAGATTTCAAAATATTGGTAGTCAAATAGAAAAAAATCTTGAACTTTGCAAATATTCAATATTATCAGAGAAAAGTAGTTGCCATAAATATGCCCAAGAAGAAGTATCCAATTTCACTTCTATGCCCGAAATTCTTGCAGTAAATGCAGAGGATAGTTATTGTGTTAATTTTGAAGAAAAAATTGTAGTCAATGATGTTAATTACTCACTTAAATCAGGGTGATGCCCATATGTGCAAATATTCAATCTTCCATATGAAGACAAAACACCAAAAGTTCTTTTTTACAAAAAAACTATTGATACATCAGGCTCAAATATCAATCTGCCTCAAAATCATGAAAATAGAATTAGCAAAAATTTACCAGAACAAAATTTTTTTTGAAGAAAGACTCCTGCAATTGAAGGTGAGTCTAATAGACTGCCAGAAGAGACCAAATATGAAACATCTTATCCTCTACTTCAGCATCAACTTCCTCAAATCCCTCAGGCTGATAGCAATATGACAGCTAATATTCCAAAAAAACCACCTCAAGAGCTTGAGGCAGTTAATAATTTTTATTATCCATCTAGAGAACAAGGTAACACCCAAACTCAATACTCAAATTTGCATTTGAATAGAAACTCACAGCTCACTGCCATTGATAACTCACAAATTTTCACAACTGACCCTTCAGAGATCGTTAATTTGCACACACCTAATAAAAGTCGTAGCCAAGGCAACCTGCCTCGTGGTCTTCAAAATTTAGGCAATACCTGCTATATGAACTCAGTTTTACAGTGCATTATAAACATCCCAGAATTCGCAGCCGCCCTTGGCAGAGAGCATCACCCGCTGGGAAAATCACTGTTTGAAGTTGTGGATGCGCAAGAGCGTCGTGAAGATTTATCTGGCCCACTATTTGATTTCAAAACTGCATTAAACCATTATCTTCCGCAGTTTGCTTCAGCCAACCCTAACGATGTCAAATATTTTTTTATTCAACTATTAGGAGTGTTGGAACGATCCGCCCAGCTATTTTGCATCAAATTAGACCAGGAATGGAAGTGCAAAAAAGGGCATCTTAATACATTGAGTGATACAATTCCTTTTATAAGCATAAATAGATATGCTGAAGATAAGCAATCTGAAGCAGAAAACATACTCAATGATTATTTTACCTCTTCTTATAGTTCTTTAAGTTGCGAAATATGTGGCAAGAAAATTGAAGAACCTCAAGATCTGGTAATAGCTTATCCATCAGTATTCGTTATTCATTTAAGCGAAATAAGAATGGCCCATGGTAGAAGAGTTGAATACCCTCAAGAAATGCAGATTAATCGCAACAATTACAAGCTCAAAGCTGTTTGCAAAACATCCTCTGTTCATGCAACCGCACTTGTGAAGGTTGATCAAGAATGGTTTGAATTTGATGACGGGAATGTCAGATCATGTGAAAATTTCGTGCATAAGGATGCAGTTCTTCTATTTTTCACTAAGAAATAATTTCACTTATTTAAAAATAAAATTGGAAATAAAGAAAAATAATAAACTAAGATGAAAATTAAGCGATGGTATCTGATCAAGAAAAGAGAACATTTAATAATTATAAACTTTTAATTCATGTAAAAATTTGATAATTTAAACTCAATACTAAAGAAAATAAGTAGTAAAATTTATAGAAGATTTATATTTAAAATGGCAAGACTAGAAAGAATTAGAAGTGAGTATGACCATGTTCAAGATAACATGCCAGAAGGATGCTCTGTTCTCCTAAAGAAAGGGAGCATTGAAAACTGGATAATAATTATATATGGCCCAAACGATTCACCCTATCAGGGCGGCTGCTTTAAAGTAGGTATGATCTAAACAGACTGCACCTTTCCTCCAGAATATCCGAATAAACCTCCTTACTGCCTAATGAAAAAAGACAACATACTGCATATGAATTTCAACGTTGGGGGTCAAATATGCTTAGGAATTTTCACTCATGCTGACACTCAATGAAATAGAAATATAAGAATGGCCGCAGTAGTTGAATATATAAGGTTTCTTATTGCTAATCCAAATCCGCATCACAGATTTCCAGCTTTTGCAGACTTGGCTCGCTTATATCTTAACGATTATCGCGAATATTTCAGAGTTGTCTCTGAGCATACGAACATTCATGCTAGATAATTAATAAATATTTATTGCATTTAATTATCTTCATTTAGACGAAAATTTACAAAAACCACTTTCCATTCAATAATTTGAGATTTATTTTTAGTCTCACCTTTGTTTGATAGACAATGAAGATCCAAAAATTTGAAAATAAACTCATACTTGATAGAACAATTTATCTAGTTAAGCATAAAACTATTTAAATCTGACTATCTATTAGCAATAATTAATAGTAAAGATTACAGATTATTAACTTCTAAACTTTTTGATGCAATTTACTTATAAATATTTGCTGACAATGCATGCTCCATCCCCATTGGCGCTCGAGAATCAAACTTATAATTTAAAAAGTTTATTTTAATTTTAAATAATTAATGAGAATAGTAAGCATTGGAGATATCACAGATTATTCACTGCAATGAAATCTAAATGTGATTTAACGCATTTGATATATTATCCAAAGTCTATCTAGGAAACAAGCTTAAGATTATAAGCTTTTACATGAAAGGCACTATTTGACCTCGAATTTGCTATAATCAGTACTTAAAGATTTTGTGCAGTAGATTTTGGTGAGTATTAAATCTTCAAGACCAATTTCTTTCTTATTATCTATCCAAAATAACCATTTTAGAATTTATAATTTAATTGAACCACAAAATTATAGAAAGAATTATTATGTCAGCTGTAAAGATGATATAAATTATTATATATTTAGGGTGTTAATTAGGCAGCTTGATTCTGAAATCCTTCTTCGATTTCCTTGAGATCTTCCTCCAAAGTTGATATTTTCCCCATAACTTCAGTCTCAAAGTTTTTCATTCTACCATTGACCTCTTCAAACAATTTCCTATACTCTTCTTGTTCTCTCTGATTGCTCTCTGTAATAGTATTCGTAATTTGAGCCAAAACAAATTCAAGCGAATCCATTCCTGCCATGCTACTCTTGAGATCACTGAACGATTGTCTCAATATCTCCTGTCTGTCAACCAGTTGTTGGATTTTTTCAATTTGCTCTTCTCCTGACATTATTATATTATAAATTTTAAGTTTTTCATAAAAAGTAATTTATTAAAGAAGTTACAATTTTTAGCTAGCTATATCACTATTGTCACATTTTACCTAGAAACATAGCCTCAGTAATTATAATTATAACAGTAATTCGTGTATTTAAAATTTGGTACTGAATTCCCTTTTAAAATTTTTAAAAATTATAGAAAGAATCATCTTTTCATTCAGCATTAATAAATAAAACTCTTATGAGCGGAGGTAGAGATTCAAATCTCAATATTATAAATTGGCAACCAGTTAATTATCCTTTACTTGACCCTCTGCATCCAGGCAATTCAAATAATGAGCCTTATAATCAATGGCTTCCTCAACTAAGCAGTTTTATTCAGGCACTACCAAGAAGATGGCAATCAAGTCCTCAGAGTTCCAGACTCAATGACTATCCTGAAAAATTACATGTATTTTTAACAGTTCCAGAAAATAAGATTCAGCCTTCTCCAGAAAGAATTTATAAATTTTTTATTAGCATCTTAAATGAAGAAGCCCAAGAAATGTTTTTACCTGTTCTAAGAATTCTTCGTACGAATACAGTGGAGCCATTTAAAGAGCTATTTAATTTCAGCTCATATAACAATCTGGACTACATAATCAGTTACTCGATAAATCGTTGAAAAGATGACGAATTAGCAAAATTAGCGCGAAGCATACAAGGGTTTAACCGAAATGGGACTTATCCCATTCGTTTGCCTGAAATACTTTCAATATTAGTAGCCAGCGAATACCAAAACCCTCCAAGCTCAATCAAAGTTAACAGCATAGATTACAATTTAGCTTCAGTATGGTATCCATACAATCCTCAAAGAAATGAAGGAAATGTGAGACAGCAGGAGATCAAAAGAGTTCCTAAAGGCGCAATATTATTTTATGAGATGCTATCAAACGAACCTTCTCAAAGCGGCAATCAGATAATTGAGAACAAAGGAATAGTCAGTGCAAATCCTCAAAGCATCACCAACCAAAGAAATTTTAGTCCTCAGAACAGTAATAATCCCATCGAATGAGGCAATAAGACTAGTCCCATTGAACAAAGAAATATGCAGACAAATTCATTTAGTAGAAGCAATCAGAATGGAAGACAAGATATGATAGGACAGTATCCTGGAAGTCAGCAAGCAGGGATGAATCACTATCCTAATAACCCATCATATTATCCCGGCAATCAATCAAGAATAAATCAGGCCAGTTATAATGACCCAAGGAGTGGCTATGTAGTGGCAGATCCCAGAGGATTGGCAAACTTAGGCAACACTTGCTACATGAATTCAGTTATACAGTGCCTAATTAATATCCCTGAGTTTGTAGGCTGCCTACGAAGAAGCCAGCCAGGAACTTTTCATCAAAAAGCAAGGCCCACACGCCTAGAAGAGTCTCTTTTAAAAATTGCAGTCAAGCAGCAGAGAAGAGAGAACTTATTTGGCGCATTGCAGGAGCTCAGAAGTGAAATTGTTTCCTTGCTTCCTCAGTTTGCCGGCCATTTGCCAAACGATGTGAAATACTTTTTCTCTCAATTAATCGGCATTTTGGAAGCCTGCTCTGAGCAGTTTAAGATAAAACTTGAGCAGAAATGGACTTGCATAAAAGGTGACAAAAACGCTCTTAAAGACACTCTTTTATTTATAAGCGTAGATAGATATGTTCAAAACAAGGAATTTGAACTAAATAACTTGCTGATGCAGTATTTTGACTGCTGTATGGGCTCACTTTCATGTGATAAGTGTGGCACCAGCGGGTATTCAGAAATTAAAAGCGTTGAGGTAACTTATCCTCCTATTCTTGTAATTCATCTCAGCGAGATGAGAATGATAAAACATGCTCAAGTCAGTTATCCAGACACTTTGCGCTTACGTCGTGACACCTACTCCCTCAGAAGCCTATGCAAAACCACATCTGTTCATGCTACTGCAATTGCTAAAAGTGCCGATGGCCAATGGCTTGAGTTTGATGATCATCAAGTAATTCCTTGCCATAATTGGATAGACCAAAATGCAGTTCTTCTGTTTTATGTAATGCAAGGCATCCCTATTAATTATTAAGTTTCAATAATTCTATATGATTAGCATCATCACTGAGAACAATCACAATACTTTAGCAGTTTTCTATAGATAACTACAGCCCTTTTTGTAGAAAGAATTATTTTATATGAAATTCACGTCAATTAAAACTGATTTAGATTAAACTAATGCATTTTGGCTTATCAATTATAATTTAGGCTCACATTTTAAAATGAGTCATTAAATTTTTTCAAGATTCCTCTGTTTACCTCCTTCAGCACCGTAATTCTTCCTCCTGCTTTGATTCCTGTAGCAGCAACATTCACATCTCCGTCAACATTATATTTAAAGACTTTTGTACCAAAGGAAAGCATTATTGTCTTTTCATCCACATCAAGAGCTTCTCCGGCTAGCTCAAAAACCTTTCTCATTTTCCAGGTTGTTCCAATTCTGAGAGGGTATTGGTTGTAGGAGTCGTCTTGAAAGATTACATTGATAGTTGAAGCCATTGTTTTTATTATAAAAATTTCAGAAGTTTTAAATTAGGCGATTTATATAAATTTTATAATTATATTAGGCAATCAAGTTTTTGGCCAGTGGTTTTATAAGAAACTCTTATGATTTATGAGAGACATATTGCTGAAATTATAGAAGAATAATTGAGTCTCATAGTTATCAATATAACTTAACAAAAAAATCGGCTATATGTCAATTAAAGTTGATTGCAAAAACAATTAGCATAAAGACGTAGATTAGCTATTATATAGGGATTGAATAATAAAAATTAAAAAAGTTCTTAAAGAGTCAACAAATTTTTAGTATCAATTGAATTAAGGATGCTAAAAGTATTGGTATTGGAGATTAAAAATTTTTATTTAGCACTATGAAAACAATAAATTATATGTATTTCAATAACCAAAATGCTACTCCTACGAACAGCCCCAAGCTTAAGCTTTTTCAAAACTGTGCTTATTAATGCTAACCCCTCTCTTAACGTGCATGACCAACGATATGAGTATTGTGATAACAATATGCAGTACTGATATCCATCTTTTATAGAAGGAATTGAAAAATGATGCTCGCTTTTGATGATAAGCATTAAAACATATAAAACCTTAAATAAAGTCTGTTGTATTGATAACATATTTTAATTATCTATTATCTATTTAAACTAAATTTTATATTTAGTTAGCAACTAATCCTTTCTTTCAAGATCATAATTCTATCTCCTAAATTGACTCCCACATTAGAAGCAACCCGATTTGAATCAGTATAATAGTTAAAACTTTCTTGGTTAAATTGTTTGCTAGTGTGGCTATTTAACTTATATATTGGCTCATTCATATGATAGTTGCTAACCTAGAATGTGTATGAGAAAATTATAAGCTTATTTTTTCAGTGTATCTTAAAAGAGATAAGCAAAATAAATTGTGTGAAAACACTAAGCAAAACACTGCATTTAATCCTTAGAGCTGCTCGATTGGAATATATGCAAAACGGCTTCTATTCATGCGAGTTTCATTGCTAAAATTTTCATGATTTTTATACTTATACCCTCATTTTTATAGAAAGAATGAAAACATATCAAAATTAGTTTTGATTTAAAGTATTCAGATTGGCTAACGATTCTTGATTATAATTTATTCTATTTTAAGCTTGCTTTTTAAATCATGCTAGCATCTGCTAATATTTTTCAACACTAAAATTCTTCCTCCTGCCAAAATTCCCATATTAGAAACGCATCTATCGGAGACTTCACTGTAGATAAAAGCTTTGGTTCCAAAGCAGAGCCTAAGTTCCATGGGATTAAGTTCAAAAATTTCTCCAGCAAGCTCAAAGACCTTCTTCATTGTCCAGGTTGTTCCAATTCTAACGGGATATTGATTGTAATTGTCGTCTTGAAGAATTATATTGATTACTGATGCCATTATATTATTATATAAATTCTCACTACAATTTGGTTAGCTTTAAAATTAAGTGTATTATAAATTTATTTTTATAAAGCATTTAAATTTATTTGCATCGATTTTGTATAGAAACTTGCAGAATTGATAAGAGCTATCAGAAATATTGTTAAACTTTGTAGAAGTATTATTGACTCTTTATAAATTGTCATATATATGAGGTTGAAAGTTCAAGTAAAGCAAACAATATATAAAAATTAGAAATGAAATACAAAATAAAGCATATCATAGTAGTTAGTAGATAATTTAGAAATCGTTATAAGGCTAAATTTTTATTCTATAAAAATTGGAAATATCTTAAATATGCACAAAATATAAAATTTTGAAACTGCTGTCAGAAGCATTATGAAGAAGAATGAACACGATATAGACTTAAATCAATAAGATTAAAATTTATTATTAATTTGAGGTAATTTTAAAAAGAAATAAGTAAGCAGCATAAAAGTTCATCATCAAGTTCAATAATTTCATGGCCTAATTCTTGCAGTTTGTAGCTATTTTGGATTATCTCAAATATTTTTAATCCAGTTTTTTCTTTAATTTTTGCAAAATTTTGCATTTTATTGAGTAGCTTATTTTCATAAACTATATTATAAGCAGAAAAAGCAATGCAGCATTTAGGTTTTGGCTCTTTTTTTTGAGAATTTGAACTTGGAAAAAGTCTGTATATCAATTCATCTTCTGTCGGATTCTCCTCATATGCAATAAATATTAATATTTTTGCAGCATCATTATAGCCAATTTGACTGGTCATCAATGCTGCTTGATCAGATCCAAACATATCTGCGTTGTAGTTATTGAATGATCTTGGTAAATATCTATTAAACTCAGCACTATTATGCGAGTCAATTCAGCCGAAGTTTTCATTTCTTTTTAACCCAAGCCTTTTTGAAAATGATTCTATTGCTATCTGTTGTGAAGTTTTTCCAAAATTTTTTATTTTCCACGTTTCTTCTAATGATGATTCTTGCTGTGATAAAGTTTTTTCTACTAAAACACTCCTGATCTTTTCTGCACATTCTTTAGAAGACATATTTTTAATTTCTCCAGTAAGCGGACAACTAGAGACGAGATAAGGATTTTGAGGAAAGTCTTTCAGGAAATTAATCATAGGGGCAAAAATTGGACAATCATTAGATTCAAAACTTTTAGATTCATTAAGAGCAGTGCTCAAAACTTTTTTGAGGGTCAAAACATATACTTCATAAAACCCAGGCCATGTTTCTCTGTGTTGAAAATATTGATTTTCGTTCGGATTTGCATTTTGCACATTTTCGAAGAAAGCATCTCCGTTGAAAGAGCTTTGATTTTTTCATTCATTTGTACTTGAATTTATAGGAACTTCTTCTCTTAATCTATGATTGGTGTCTTCGCCCAAGTCAAATTGATTTGTTGCCGAATTCCTTTTAATTAATTTCTCCTCTTCCTTTTGCAAGATTTCTTCTTCTATTTTATTGTTCCTTTTATTATTTATACAAAAATCTGAGTTTTCATCTTCTCGAGTTTTCTTTATATTTTCAGCTACTTCATCATACCCATCATTTGCAAAGCTTTCTCTTGTTCTTTCTTGCCTTCCTTTTGATAGATCAGGCAAAATTACATATTCACTTTCTTCTATTTTTTTGCTTCTATTTGCTGAATGCCCTAAAACAGAATTTCCCGCGGATTCTTCGATATTAGGGTACTTAATTTTGATTTCTTTTTGCTTTTTTCTATGTGATGAGTTTTTGGAACCAGAAAGGAGACTATTTTCATTTTGGCTTTTTTTCTCAGAATTTTCTATATTTGAATCATGTCAGCCTTGCTGTTTTTGGCTAATTTCAGCTTTATTCCTAGAATTTTTTGCTTCCATGCTCTTTTTCTCTGGTTCGTCTATAAAATATTTGTTAAACATTTCTCATTCTTGACTCAGATCTTGTGAATCCTCCATGTGTTGTTCTTTTTGCTGAGGCTCATGTTGCTCTTGAATGATTATTTGCTCATGGCTTTGATCTCTTTCAGCATTACGTGGGTCATGTTTTTTGCTTTTTTTAACAACCTCTTTGAAATTAAAATTCCCAAATTTTATATTTTTAGCTGACTTGTTATACTGCTTTAGATTCAATGATATTTCATTTAAAGAATCAAGAGTCTTTTGATGCTTTGATTTGATTTTATGACTAATTTTGCGAATATTTTTGAGATTTTCTGATAACTTGTTGTTTTGAGAATTTGTTTTTCTCATAAATCGTTCAAGCTCTTTTATTTCGGGTTTTAGTCATCTTTCTTCTTTGAATTTGCTATAAATATCATATAAAAATTTCTCAAGAGATTCCTCTCTCAGAAACAATGTTTCGATGATATCTTCAGAATTATTTAAATTCTCTGGCAGCTGCTGGTAGGTTGTCATTAATAAACCTTCTATAAAATGGAATCAAATTAAATTTTAAACTGCTTAAAAGTTAAAATTCTTGACAAGAGAATTAAAGATATAGAATTATGATGCATCCAAAAGTTTAAGCCTTTAACAGAATCACAATTTTATCACAAAAGATAGTTAAAGTTTCATTTTAGTATAATTGAAAAATAATAAAATTATAGAACATATAAAAAGAATGTCAAAATTTAAGCTAAAAAGTTAATTTGGGTGCTAATATGCTTAATTATATAGAAGGTGAAACAAATTTTTGATATAAATTTGTTTAATAACTTCGATTAGAATAAATTATATAAGCTAAGTCAACTACATTGCATGAAGACTAGTGTGCTCAGTAACAAGTCGTATGTACTCCCTGTTATTGTTTAACATTAATTGACATAAATCTCTGTTGACTGCAAAATAATCAGCAGGGTTTGGATTTGATATCAAGAATCTGATATATTCAATAACAGCAGCCATTCTTATACTTGGACGCCACTCTCCCTCGTCCTTAAGAATCCCCACACATATAGTTCCATTTGGATGGAAGTTTATGTGCAATATATTATCTTTTTTCATTATGCATTTGGGTGGTTTATTAGGATATTCAGGAGGAAAAGTACAGTCTATTTATATTTTACCAACTGAAAAGCATCCACCTTGGTAAGGTGTGCCATTGGGGCCATAGAGACTGATAACCCAATTTTCAATATTGCCTCTTTTGAGTAAGACAGAACACCCATCTGGCATGTACGTTTGAACGTGCTCATACTCATCTCTTATTCGTGTTAGCCTCGACATTTTTATTATTATTATTTCATCTACAATTTTTATTCTTAAAATATCGCTGATAAATTTGATATTTAATAATTGAAGATATAGCTCAGCTATATTATTACTCTTCACTGAATGTTCAATTATGAATTCTGATATTAAATTATATAATCACAGTTAAAGATCAAAATTTATATATCGATGATCCACAATTTATAAGGCGATTTCTGATTATAAGTTATTTAATTTGAGCTAAATTTTCAATCAAATTAGTAATCAGGAGCTTTCAGCACATAAATTCTTGCTGATTTCTCAAATCCCACGCCAGAAACATTTCTATCTGCATCTTTGTTATAGTCAAAAATTTATTTTCATATACGAGACTGAATTCCATAGGGTCATATCCAAATAATTCTCCAACAACGTTAAAACATCCCTCATTTTCGAAGATGCTCTAATCTTGGCTAGATAACAACTGCCCCAGTGGTCTTCAAAGACTATAAATTGATGCCATTATTATTATAATATAAAATTTCGTTATAATTTGGTGAGCTTTGAAAATAAGTATATTATAAATTTAGCTTTATAAAGCATTCAAAAATTATTCACATCAGCTTTATATAGAAGCTTGCATAATTGATAAGACTTATAAGAAATATTGATAAAAATTGTAGAAGAATTATTGATCTTTATTGCTCATTCCCGATATAGATTTCTCTTGATGGTATTTAAGCATTCCATGAGAACTTTGGATTTTATAGCAGCATATACAAACTCTATCTTTCGCCTAGGCTAACTGAATTCACAATTTTTTGATTTTAAGCACAATAGTAAAACATGAGTCTTGACGCTTCACAAATATCAATCAGCCTTCGATGGAACTTTAGGCCTTTATAATTGCTAATGATTCTATCTTGACAAGACTCGATTCACAATTGTTGGATTTATTAAAGATTATCGAAAAAGCACGAATCGATAACAGTTTCTCAAAGAGCTACAGATTTAGGAAATTTTGGCTTGCATGGCAGCGTCAATCACTGTCAAAATGCCATATTTAAAGAAAATTCTATTCTTTCGCTTTGCAAAATTCGATCGCAAATTTTTGATTTTTAAACACTATCGTTAAAACATTAGTCGTTGACCCTTTCATATAGGATAATTTTTTTGAATTTAAAAGAGAATCACCCAAAATTTAACAATTTAAGATATATTTTATTCAAAAAAAAAGGAGAGAGAGTCATCAAAAAATTTAATTAAAAGAATGCTCTTCTCCAAAGCTTTAAAAAAATGATTTTAGATGCAGCTTTAAGATTTTAGGGCATTTATTTGCAGAGTCATAAGTATAAGTAGCGCTTCAAGCCCTTGGCCATATGTGAAGAAACCCTCAAAATACAATGTTTCATCTTACACTATCCATTTAATCTCTTTAAAATTTTTCATTTAATCCTGAATATATAATTTTATATGACATTTGTCCATATTTCTAAAATTATTAAATGATTTTTATAAGTTTTATCTTCTCAAATTACAGAAAGAGTGGCGTTTGAATACAGATGGAATCATGAGCATATTTTAGACATGTCAATTTTTAATTTTGGTAAATAAATAAAACACTTATAGCATACAAAACGAACTTTAAACTTTTAAATTACAGTCAATTTTGTTGGTAACTCTATTCAGATTTATAATTTTATAGAATAGAAACATATTTTATGTTAAAGCATAT
>CATKHM010000057.1:0-55254 GCA_949751825.1 Blepharisma undulans
GCTATTTATATAGAAAAATAATTATTATAAAGTGTTATTATCTGCATAAATTATTATTTATATTAAATATACTCGGAAATTTCTCTCGCAATGCACAAAGGTACTTTTGCATAAGTAGACTTGGCTGTTTTATATACAAAAAGCAACCCTCTCACATTTTCCCATCTTTCCAGTATTTTTATTTTCCGAGCGCATTTTGGTCCTAACCTCTCACGGATTAAAAATTGAATTTGGATTTTTTTATTTACATATAAAATTTCTAACAAATCGGCTCTATCGTATAATAATACAACTCCCAAGTTGATTTCTTCTTTACAATATTGAAGTATTAAGTCGCTATTCGCCCCAATATCAAGCAAAATGCTTAACCGAGGCATTTTTTGCCAAATAGTATTGGCGATGATCCATTCTACAATTTCCCAATTGCCTTTCGCATAATGGAGCACTGTCCCTTTTCCGCCACAAGCAAAAGGGTAAAACAAGGAGAAAAGTGTTTTTACAACATCTACATTTCCGCTTGATGCAGCCATATGCAAACAATGCTCTGAATTCTTGGTAACTCCATGAAAAGGAGCACCAGCTTTTATTAGTTTGGACAGCAGGTCGGAATTCCCATTTCTGCTTGCCCAATGTGCTAAAGATCAGTCTTCGCTATCTTTAGCATTTAAATCTGCACCATTTCTTATCAAAAACTCAGCTATTTCTGTATAATTGTGCTGGACTGCTAGCAATAAAGGCGTCTGTCCATGTTTTCTCTGTACATCAACAGGGACTTTGCATGATACTATAAGGAACTCTACAAGTGTTAATCTTCCATATATACAAGCATAATGCAAAGCAGCTGAGCTAGATTTTCTTGTCTTGGTGCTTGGATTGACTTTCAGTTTATATACACAGTAGCACGGGATGTCAATATTTTGACAATACTTTGCTGCCTGGTGAAGAATCGTTTTCTTTTCTTTGCCATAAACTCCTCCCCTTCTGACTTTGGCTTGCTTAAAATTATATAAGTCGTCAGACGCAAGGATAGCCTTTAATTCCATGGACAGCTTTAATTGGTCTCTCATTTTATAGTCCGAAATATGTCTCTTGACTCATTTGAAATAATCAAATCTCTTGGAGAAGGAGCTTACTCAACGGTTTCCCTCGTCAAGCGTAAAGATGATGGACAAATGTATGCCCTTAAAAAAGTCAAACTTGGACCTTTGAAGCCAAAAGAAAAAAGAAATGCACTTACAGAAGTCAGGATTTTGGCGAGTATTGCACACCCTAATGTGATTTCTTATAAAGAAGCGTTTATTGATGAAGAAAGTGAGTCCCTTTGTTTAGTTATGGAATATGCAGATTCAGGCGATTTATATCAGCGGATTTGCCAATACCAGAAAAAAGGCCGTTATATGAGTGAAAACTTTGTGTGAAATGTGCTTATACAGCTATTGAGAGGGCTTAAGGTGCTGCATGAGCTTGATGTGCTGCATAGGGATTTGAAATCAGCTAATGTGTTTTTAAATAAAGATGGAACGGTGAAGCTCGGGGATATGAATGTATCTAAGGTGGCGAAACAAGGACTATTGTATACACAGACGGGGACTCCTTATTATGCGAGTCCAGAGGTGTGAAAAGATAAGCCTTATGACTATAAAAGCGATATGTGATCACTGGGGTGTGTTATTTATGAAGCTGCTACGCTAAATCCACCGTTTAAAGCAGAAGATATGAATGGGCTGTTTCAAAAAGTAATTAAAGGGGAATATCCACCGATTCCAAGAATGTTTTCAAAAGAGTTGAGCAAAGTGATTGGACAATTGTTGCAGGTAGAGCCTTCAGCTAGACCTAGCTGTGAACAATTGTTGAGAAGCAGCGTTATAAAGAAACATTCAGGGAAATATGAAGAAAGTCCTGAAGAATCTCAAGAGAATTCGTTGATTGACGCAATTAAAGTATCCGATAATATAAAAATCATATCAAGTAGCTTGCCAAAACCGAATTATGGAGATAATAGGTCAGAGCCGACACCTGAAAGGCCTTCGAAAAAAGCTGCATGAAAAATCAACAGTTTTTCACACCGATCTATAAAAAATGAAGAAAAAAGATCGCCGAGTAAATTATCTATTGAAGTACTTAAAGAAAGCTATGGAGCTTTGAAATTGCCCAAAATAAAATACCCAGTCAAAACAAAAATAAATCCTGTTAAAATTCGAAGTTCTAAAGGAAATATATTTAGCACACGAAGTCTCCCACTCCAGTACGCAGTACAACTGGAGCGACTACAACGTATAAAAGAAGTTTACCTCACCAAAAGTGTTCCAGTCAGTCTATCCCCCGTCCGGAGAGCAGCAGCTATAAAACCATCAGGCAAGCCTCAATTGTGAACTTAACTTTTAGTTAAATTATTATTTTTGCTGTAATAAGTGGGCATTATTCATCAGCTTCTGGGAAAGCCACATATAAATTAATACCACAAACTCCAGCTCCATCTTTCATGGCGATCCTCATATATCCTTTTTCTCCCCAATCCTGTCCCCATGAGTTTTTGACAATCCAATAATTAGGAGTTTTCACACTATTATACCCAACAATCAGTACATTGTGGTCTGGCTTGGTTCCACAATTATTCGTTATAATTCCTCCATGATAAAATACCCATGCAGTTTGGTCAGCTTGGACTCCAACTGTTATTGGTTGCTGGGCAGCTTGAACCATCATAGCTAAGGAGCTACTATTAGACATTTCACTATATCCTCCTATTTCTGCAACTATTTTAGTCACATCTCCTCCATTGCAAGTGCCTTTTTTAGCTGTATACGGATAATTTGCATCAGAAGTTATTCCTTTCTGAGTGGCATATTCATAAACCCCAACAGTATTTCCAAACTCACAGCCATGGTTGCCATATGACCCAGAGCAGTCAATAATTTCTTGGACAGAAAGAGGGACTAATGGATTTCCTGTGATATTCCAAATCGCTTCAATAGCACCTACAGCAGCAAATGCGTATGATCCTCCAAGACAAGACCCTTGGTCTGATACAGGAGTAACTGCTCCTTTTGTTCTCCAATCTACGGAGGCAGGAGCTGCTTGGAAAGAAGCTGTGAATTCTTCAATTTCTCTTGATCTTGTTTCAGGGAACTTGCTGGTTAAATATTTCATTTTGAATTCTTCAAAAGTCATATCAGCGAATTGGTTGATGCCAAGCACCCAATCCAGATGCTGCGAGTTGTGGACTCTTATAAATGATGCATTATCTCTAAAAATATTTAAGCGTCTTAGATACTCTTCTCCTTGATAACTTTTGTGATAAGTTTGGAGAAAGTCTTGGAACTCAGATTCCTCAAGCTGCATTTGCTTTAGGAACTTGTTTGGGGCTGGAGAGTTTGAAGAAATTCCAACAGCAGCAACAACTCCAATTAATCCAATAATACTTATGACTGCTATAACTCTTTTAGGAGTATATGGATTTGCACGAATCTTTGACGATAGAAGATTATCCATTTATAAAAAATTCACCAACTATGGTAAAAAGTTTTTCTCGCTTAAATTCTTCAAGTAATTTATATAAGAATTATTATCATCAAAATATGGTTGAGTAAGACTAATGCAGAAAAAGCGAACTCCTCAGACTATCTCCGCCTGATTTCATCAATTTTTCTGTCTCCGAGAGTCCCGATTCAATTTCACAATTATCCCTAACAAACCTGAGTCCAAATTCCGTTGCATTCAAAGTAAAAACCTCATCTCACAAAAGCTTTTTAGTATCTCCAGCACATGGAATTCTGCCTGGGCAAGGTCAAATTTCTTTGAATATCACATTTTTGAAATCAGAAGAAGCATTGAATAAGCCTCACAAGTTTCTGATCCAGGCTTTGAAAACTAATCAACTTGATTCTTCCAAAATCAACTGAAGCGACCCAGGGGTAGAAGACCATAAAATAAGTGCAAAAATCCAACAACAGAGAGAATCTACATATCAGGAATCGGAAGAGTTCAAGAGTTTTAGAGATAGTGTGAATGTTGAGGCTGTGCAAGATTTATATAAAGATGAAATGCAAGAATTGGAGATGAAGAAGAAGAAATTGACGACTAGGAGCAGTGAGTTGACGTTAGCGATTGATAGGCTGAAAGCGGAGATTGAAAAAGCAAATCATAAGCTTAGATTTAGCCAAGATATAGAAATGATGCTAAGTTCGGATAAGGGTGGGAATTTTACGTTTATGCATCTGATCATTGCGTTTATTATTGGATTTTTTATTGGATATTTATTTCTCAATATCATTTAAAAGTCATTAAAATAGCGATTTTATTTATTTATAATCTTCCAATTTACTAATAAAAATTGATATTGTGTAAAATATATTTAGCTTTGGATTAAGTGCTTATTTTCTAATAATTAGCTTATCGTAGTAAAATTTTTAATTTAAATTGAAATATTTGAGTGAGGTGAATATTTAGCGCATTTTAAGATCAATTAATTGATTATACTAAATTAATTTTGATTTTTAAAACATTTTAATAATTTATTCTCTAATTGTTATCTTGTGTATAATTATTAAATTACTATTTAAATAATATCTTTTGAAAATCATCTTTAATTTTCAGTTTTATTTTGCTCGGATTTTTCTGGACCTTCAATAATTGCTCCAGATCTATCCAATGCATTTTCTATCTTTTTTAACGCTCTTTTGATTCTATCTTGTTCATCGTAAAACAAATTTTCTTCAACTGCTTCAGTCAAATTATCTCTGATATGCTTTATTTGGCTCTCACTCATTTGATCAACACTTGTATTTTCTGCTAATTCTAGCAATTCAAGAATTTTTCGTTTATCATAATGCAATATTCTTTCCATCGTTTCTTGATAAGCAACATTAATGGAATCTTCAATTTCTTCAGGTTTCTCTTCTTCAAATTCTTCTCCAATATCACATCCATCTTCTAAATATCTCAAAGCTACAGAAAATACCAAAATCTCACTTTTTATAGGACCTTTTGTAAGTGGATAAGCAGAATAATAAACTCATTCTTTGAGATCTTTTCTCATATCTGTGTCCGAGCGGAAGTCTGTATCAATTCCTCGCTCTCTACAACAAGCTATCAGCAAAGAATATTCAATAATGTCGATATCTTCAGCCAAAAGGAGCATATCTTCTCCTCTTTTTTGTGCTAAATATTTTCTTAGCTGGTACATAACAATGTTTCTTTGAATTTTGTTAAAGGGAAAAGCTGTGGGGTTTCAAGTGTTTGGGATTTCAGCTCCTATATAGGATAATAACTTTGATAAAGGAAATAGCACAATTTTACTTATAGTCTTAAAGCCAGTTCACGGATCCATTCCGAGGAACCTGCAAACAGATTTCAGCTCTTCTGCATTCATATTTCCAAAGTTAAAATCCTTGAAAAATAATTGGTAATTCATAACTAAATCTTCTATTTTCATAGAATTCGGTCTATAAATAAGCTTTTCCTTGAACTTTTTATACTTCAATTCTTTGATTTCTTTACTTTTTTCAATCAAATATCTATGAAGTTTATTGACATATATTTTTCTTTTCGCAATAATATTTTTCCAATGTTCATCTTCTTTGGTTTTGCTTAAAAAGGACGAGGGTATCATATTTGGGAAAATGAATAAGAAAAAAGGTAAAGTAAGCTCTGCGCCAGGGACAATAATAAAAACACTGAAAGGAATCATCTTTAGAAGATCTGGCGTGACTCTTGATATGATTCTGGAATCATGAATGGTTCAGGTATCTTCGTAAAAAGTAAGGCGGTATTTTGTTTTAATCATATATTTCCCATCATGATAGAGAAGTTTGCAGCCTTGTCATACTTTTTTTGACTCATGCTTAATATATCCAATTCATTTTTGAGGCTTTCATCAATTTTCTGAAAATTTTCTGTTAATTCAGAAATTTGGCTTGAAAATTATGGTTTGGATTTTATTCATGATTAGTATTATTAAATGAATTTTCAAGCAAAATCACAAATCAATCTGAGTAGAATCCGGCCAGAAGCACTTCAAATATAATTATTTTACTATGATAATTATCGCGGAGTATTTAATTTTCTTTCATTTGCTAATCCTGATTTGCATCATGTATCTTAAATGAGTTGAATATTGGCTTCTCTAGTTATAAAATTCATTAATTTATATAAGAATCCAAGTTTTTATTACTAAATAAGGTTGAATCATAATAAAAGAAAAGCTCAAGTTCATCTGGTAAGTCATCTGCCTCATCTGCATCTATGAAATATGTTATGGATATAGGTTGGGAGTTTGATTTTTTTGATATAGAGAAGAGATCAAATGATAGATTGTTTAGCATTTTGCTCCTATGTATCTAAATTTGAAGGATAAAGCAGAAATTATATATTTAATTTTATACTTTACAATTCCATTTTTATATATTTTAAAAAGTCGACTGCAATAGTGCTTTGATGGGGTTTTTCATTTAAAGTATTATAATTTTGAATAAAAAAGTTAAATCTTATCAATTTCAATTCAAATCACTTATTTTAATTGATAAATATGCTTATTCTTATTATTTTTCTAAATATAAAAGACAAATTGATGCATTAATTTATTTTTCACTTATAAATAAATATTTCAACTTTTTAAAGGAGATTTAATAATGGTAAAATGTCAACACAAGCTTCCCAATTTTCCAATGAGGAATCCTTGCCAAACTCCCATCATATTCGCCCATTAAGCATAACAATCGAGGAACCACATCAAGGCCACGATGAAAAAAAGGATGAAAAGCAACTAAATAATTACTACAAGCAAGGTAATGGCGAAGATATATCAAATGAGGCAGAAATATCAATAGCTACTGATGCATCGTCAAAAACACTAAAAGAGCAGTCTAGTACAGTAAAATTTCTCGGTTTATTTGAAAAGGACATAAGTTCAAGTATCAAAAGCTTTACAGCACCAGAAGATGTTGACTACTATAAAAATACAAGCTGTATAATAAACAATATTTCTCTTAATGAGAGTGTCAGATCCTCAATGCTCAGCGAATACGACTATAAGAAAACCGCAAATGTGGGAGCGAGGTCACAATGTTCAGGCTGCATAATAATTTAAATTATACAAAACAGCATGAATGAGGGCTTAATTAAGGGATTGTAATGCTAGGCAATTATTTTATATTGAAAAATATGATAGATGGCCTAATAAGCTAATTTATTTCAAAATCTCAGATTAATTTGACAGCTTTCTTATTAATTTACAGTTGACAAGGTAAATAATAGAAATAATAAATATTCAAGTTCATTTTTGATTTAATTATATATCAATATTATATATATTATCTGATAGCTTCTGATTATGTATCTATCTAAATAATAAATCATGGAAAGAAGCTCAGCACAATACGATTATCTTATAAAGCTCCTAGTTATAGGGGATTCAGGAGTTGGCAAAACATGTTTTCTTCTCCGGTTTTCTGATGACAACTTCACCTCATCACATTTAACTACAATTGGCATAGATTTCAAGCTAAAAACAGTTGATGTTGAAGGCAGCAGAATAAAGCTTCAAATCTGGGACACAGCAGGACAAGAGCGGTTTAGAACCATAACTCAGTCCTACTATAAAGGGGCTATGGGAATTATCATGATATACGACTGCACAGATGAAAACTCCTTTAACAATATCCGCAATTGGGTGCAGCAAATAAAATCCCATGCTAATGAAAATGTTGTAAAAGTGCTTGTGGCAAATAAATGTGATAAGCCAGATAAAAAAATCAGCACTGAGCAAGGAGAAGCACTAGCAAAGGAGCTTGGAGTAAGATTTTTTGAAGCTAGCGCAAAAAGCAACATTAATGTAACTGAAGCTTTCAATCATGTTGCTAAAGAAATAAAAGATAAAGGATTTGGCCAAAACTTGGGAGCGATCAGATCTGTTCCTATAAAGAAGTCAGCTTGTGACAATAATAGAAAAGCTTGCTGCGGGTAATTAGGCACTAGCTATATAATTTCAATATTATAATTATGGCTATGCTATAAATATCATCTGCATTTTAGCCTGAGAAATATTCAGTCATTTCTCAATAGCCAAATGCAAAAATCAATAGGTGACAAATAGCAAGAATTCTGAGATTATTCTTGCACAAGCCGCCTAACAAATATTTATAAAACCAAATAAAAATAAGTTTCTATTGATAATTAAATTAACTCAAAGATGAGTTTGGACAATTTTGAGAACTTTTTGATTGAAAGCAGATCAAGTGATGGAAAAGAATCACTGCTACGAAAATGCAAAGACACAATCGAAGTCTTGGAAAGCGAAGTCGATCAAGAAAGAACTGCCAGGCAAGATCTTGAAAGACAAAATAGAGAACTCTTAAGAAACATCGAAGTCTTCAAAGGTGAAGTAGACGATCTCGAAGCTGTAAACAATGCCATAAAATTTGAAAACCAAGAGTATCAAGACAATATTGGCTTCTTGCAAACAAAACTCTTTAAAATCACTGATGAGCTTGAAAAAACCAAAACTTCTCTAGAAAAAGAAAAGAAATCCAACAAAGAGCTTACATCTGACAATTTAAAGCTTCAAGAACAAAATGATGAGCTTAAAGAAGAAATAGCCCGCCAGCATACTATCATTGAAGAATGAAATGAAGCTGTAGTTGCAGTAGACAGCAAGCTGAAAAGTATTTCTGAAGAAAATAGATCCTTAAAGCTTTCAATAGACAGCTATCTTTCTGCTAATGAAGATCTTCAAAATAGAAATGAAAATTTAAGCAGAAATCTGCTCGAATCTCACCAAGAAAATGAAAGTTTGAAACGCCAGATATCTGACGCCAAAGCAGAAAGAGAAGATTTAATAGAAAAGTTAAGAAGAGCTATTATAAGTAATCAAGAACAAGCTGCATTGCTAGATAAAAGTGCTCAAATTGCGGCACAAAAATTGCAAGATGCGAAGGATAAACTGGAAAATGAGAGAAAAAGAGGAAAAGAGACTGAAAATGAAAGAGATGAGCTATATGAAAAAGCACAAGTTTTGGAAGAAAGATTTGAAGCAATGAAAATGCAGTATGAAGAGAGGCTTCTTGACCAAAAAGAAGTGCAGAATAAGCTAGAACTTGAAATAAATAACTTGAAATTGCTGATGGATAGCTTACAAAATAAATATATTGCTGATGATACGAAAAAAGAGCATAGAATTGAAGCTCTTGATACAGAATTAAATGAGGTGAGGCAGGAATTGGAAAATCTTATACAAGTCCATAAAGAGCTCCAAAATCAATATCAGGATTTAAATGTTCAATATCAAAGAATTAAAGAGTTTCTTAATAATAAACAAGAAGAAGTTTTATCAAAAACCCAAGAAATTTATAAAATCGAAGAAAAATCAAAAATTTCAGAAGATAATTATATGAAAGACAAAAAATCATTGCAGGAGCAGTTAGAAAATTTAAGAAAACAGTATAGTCAAGAAATGGCAAATCGAGAAAAAGAATATTATGATAAAATAGAAGATATATCTAAAGAATACCGCCGAGAGGTTGAAAAGCAAACATCTATTGCAGAAAATGAAATTGAAAAAATCAAATCAGAAGTGCAAAAATCAAAGGAGCATTTCAATCAGATGCTAAATTATAAAGAAGAGGAAATCGAAGCATTGAATGATGATAGACAAAAACTTCAGTCTATGATAGCTGAGATGGAAAATAAAATTTTTGAACTCAGCACAAGTTTAGACCAAACGGTAACTGAATCAAAAAGAATAAGTAGCGAGCTATCTAGATTGAGAGAAAATGATATTGAAGCAAGTATTAGATTTGATCAAGAAACTGGTAAACTTAGGGACGAAATCACTATCCTTAATGATAGACTTAGGGAGGAAAGTGAATATTATAAGCAAGTTATTGATAGGAGAGAAACAGAAATCGTTCAGATCAAAGACAGATTTGAAGATAGGTTAAAGAAAAGAGTGATGATTTTCCAAGAAAAAACCAGCACATGGAAAGAAAGAATAAGACAGGAAATTGATTTTTTGCACAAATATATGATTGATATCAGCAATCCTTCTCAAAAAGATAAAACTTTGGGACTTCTTGAAAGACTTGAAAAAATAGTTAGTTCAATGATTAATTAAATCTAAATTCGTAATATTTAGCTCAATAGCAAAATAATAAGTATTCCAATTAATTTTTAAATTTTCACACAACTTAGCCGAATTAAAATTCATTTAGTTAGCTACCGCTGGTCTGTATGGATAAATGAATACTCTGACTAGCTTTCCAATTGCCTGTGAAGGAAGATTATGGGCAAACCTTGCTCTCACAACTCCATTAGTTCCATGAGCTGCAATAACTTTCCCTTGAATGCTTCTATATTTGGTTTGCTTGTTCTTCTTAGTTTGTGCAGTATGAGCTCTATAAACGTAAGCGACTCTCTTTCCAATATACCATTTGGCGTCTTCTTTTGTCTTTACACCTTCCACTCTCAGTAACGACTGATTCTCATTTTGAAGGGTAATTCCTCTTCTATATCCGAGAAATACAGCCCTGCTATAGAGACGATCAAGGTTCTTTACCATATTTATGACCATATGAGTGGTATAAAATATGCCACCAAAGGTAGAGACCACAGATGCCAGATACGGTAAGAACTAATTAGTCTTTCTCAAGTCTGTTGGTGGTGAAGTCGGAGCTGCTGCATCTCTCGCCCCTAAAGTAGGGCCTCTAGGTCTTTCCCCAAAGAAAATCGGTGATGATATCAAGGCTGCAACTGAAGCATGGAAAGGAATCAAGGTTATGGTAAAACTTACCATCATCAACAGACAAGCCACTGTTGAAGTCGTCCCTTCAGCCTCCGCTTTGGTCATTAAAGAGCTTGCAGAACCTCCAAGAGACAGGAAAAAGACCAAAAACATCAAACACAATGGAAATCTCAGCTGGGACCAAATCAAGAACATCGCAAAAATCATGAGACCAAGAAGTGGGGCAAAGAGCTTTGAAGGAACATTAAAAGAAATTGTAGGAACTTGTGTGTCTGTTGGCTGCACAGTTGAGAAGAAGACTCCTAAAGAAATCATCCAGATGATTGAAGGTGGAGAACTAAACGTTAGTGAGCCTTAATCGAATTTCGTTCTTATTATTTTTTGTTTAAAATGGAAAGGATTCCTCCGAAACTTTTGCTCATCTTTAACTTGGAAGGAGCCTTATGCAAGAGGATTATGTCGGCTCCAGAAAGTTTAACAAATATAGATTCAAGCCCAAAGCTGCTTTTAAGGCCAGATTTAGATGGATTTCTGAGGTGGATGTTCATAAAAAACAAGATCTTTTTTAAAGTGGCTGTGTGGACTGATACAAGTTCAGAAGATACTGAAAAGCTTGTAGGGAGTGTTTTTGGGAGGTTTTCTGGAGGATTACTGTTCAAATATGCGTCGCCTGTTGAACAGGGACTGAAAGATTTGCAGAGAGTATGGTATAATTATCCAATGTTCAACGATACGACTACGGTATATATAGACTATAAAGATTCGGTGGTTCAGAAAAAAAATCAACTTTTGTTAAAAGAATTTGATGAAGACAAAACTTTATATACTCTGCAGGATTATTTTAGGTTCTTTTCTTTTCAATATCATCATAAGAAAATTCATTCACTTACAGATTTCATGATAAAAACGCCTTTTATCTTATTTATGAATGAATCTAACAAGCAGGCTCCAACAAATTACACTGAGAACTCTAGGTTTAGGAATTTCACCTTATAATTAATTTGGCTAATATTTAAATGGATTGAAAATTTAACAATGGATAGAAGCAGAATTTTGTTAAATCCAGAAGCAAGGATTCTTGAGCTGAATAGAGCTGCAATGGGTTTATTAGGCAATGATAAAGACGCATTGAAATATCTTCAAAAAGCAGAAAAAATTCTACTTGATGGTGATTCTCCAGAAATTTTAAAAATGAGCAACAGACTGAGATTGATGGCAACTACTTATAACAACTATGGATGCTATTACAAAACTATGAAACAGCCAAATGCAGCTTTATATTATCTTAAAAAAACTCTCAAACTTGAAGCACAGTCATTTGCAGATCCAGTTTCTATAGCATCTACCCAGCTTAATATCTGTGCCATCTATTCTCAACTAGGAAAACATGACATTGCAATAAAATACGCAAAACAATCATTAAATTTACTTTCTAAATTTGAAGAAAGTGATGAAATTTTCCCTGAAAATTCATACTCAACTCTTGCAGTTTGTTATTTTAACATTGGGGCTGAGCTTGAATTTATGCGAAGATTTGACGATGCTGTAAAATATTATCAAAGTGGCTATAGGATTGCAATTTCTCATCTTGGAGCTTCTCATGAATTAACCAGAAGATTATTTTCATCGATGAGTCAATTAGGAGAAAAAAACGAAATTTTATTGAGACTTAAGTCGACAAGACAAATTCAGAGATCGCTTGGAAGAATTTCTCATATTGATATCAGGCCAAAATCTGCAATTAAAGACAGAAAAGATACAACTATGAGTTCAAAAGAAAAAAGGCCAAGAACCCAAACTGGGAGCAGCAGACCAAAATCGAGGGGCCATCCTATAAGAAATTTAAATAAAAGTTGTAGTATTGACTCTAAAGCATATACACTTGCAAGCACTCCTCATTTGGAGAGAAAAACACCAGAATTGGAGTATGAAAAATTAAAACAATACCTCAACTCCTCAAAACATCTTAACAGCAGCATTGTATAAGTATATATTTAATACCATATTTAAATAATTTTCGCTGGAAATAAATAAAACTAATGAATCAAACTTATTCTGAAGGGACACTATTATATATATCAAAATCACCAGCCCATCAGCAAGCAGCATCATTAGTTGAAACCCCAAAATCAAAAAATGTAATTTACAACTATTTAACAAAAGGTCATACAAAATTTCAACTTAGAAACTCTCCTGATTTAAGGAATATTTCTGTTTCACAAGTAAAAAGAAAACTAAAAGACCCCAAAGATATTGTAAGAGAAAACATTACAGCAGATATTGATGAAGAAGCAAACATAGTTAGACATCGTACAAATTTAGTCAAGTCTCGTATGAATCATGACATCTCCCGACAAAGACTGAAATTTTTACGACCGCCTTCAGAGATGTTTGACCCACCACTCAATGCAACCACAATAGAAGGACAAAATTCAATGGACGACCTCCAAAAAGAGCTCTATGTTTCAATTGGGACTATAGAGCCAGAATCTTTATTTAAAATGCCGACAGATCTAAAAGAGCTGAAAATACAAATAAAGCCTGGAGATTTGCTTCTTAATTTAGAAGAGTCAATTGATGCTTTAGAAGTAATGGGAGATGAAGAAATACCAAAAGAGTTTATTTTGAATGGAATCTCCAAAAAATCGTATAAAAATACATTGCCAAAACTAGGAGGTCCTTCGAGCAGAAAAGATGTTGAATTATTAGGAGAATGGCTTGATACAATGCTGAGGAAAATTTATGAAGACAAAAATCAAAATCCAGCAGAAATGTTTGAAAATACTCAAATTGTATATACAATCTGCTTAAAAGAGTTAATCAGACAGGTAAGCATGCATTGCATACAAAGAGGAGAACTAATTGAAAGAGTGTGAAAGGTTTATTTTTCCCTTATGTTGAAAGCAATTAGAGTTTACCAAACATCAAAAATCCAATATCACAATAAATCTTTAAATGCAATAAAAAGCAGCCAAAAAAAATTTATCCAAAAAAATAATGATTTAACTAACCAACTGCAATTTTTGCATAACGAGCTTGATGACGCAAAAAAAGAAATTGAGGACCAGAGAAAAATAATAGAAAAAATGACTTTCAAAGAAAAAAAATACAAAAATAGGATTAAAATATTGCAAGCCCAATATGAAAAAAATAAGGTGAGGCTGCTCAGGTTGGAAGATACAAATAAAAATTTAAACTATCTTATTGATCAGGTTCTTGAAGACTTAGAAACTGAGGCTCCTGGTATTAAAAAAGTGCAATATAAAAACAAAATCAGATTCAGGGAGCTAAGCAAGCTAATTTTAAGTGACCCACTTCTTCAAGCTCTAGCAGAAATCAAAGAAGAAGAGGTCGGGAAAACCACAACTGATGAAATCGAACTTGAAAACAAAGTATTCATGCAAGAGCTTCAAGACAGAATGGAAGAAACTGCTGAAGAAATGAAAGATATCGCCGTAGACACCTCTGATTTTTTCACTTTTGTTCCGAAAGATTCTCAAACTGATTATGAAGATTTCCCTATCCCACTAGTAGATATCGACAAAGTTTCTCAAAATAATCATCTCCTCAAAGAAGCAGAACAACTTCTTATGAGTCTAAACTCAGCTGAAGCTGAAGACTCGCCCACACAAGCAAATGACTGGTTTCAGGATAAAACTGGTGAAGATTCAGATGAAGAATTAGATGAACTATTTGATTATGCTAATAAAAGAGCTGATAAAGGCATTGAAATCGATGACGACTTTGTGGAAAAAATATGAGATGAAACAAGCTTGGAAAAAGCACGAGAAATGATGAAAAATAAATTTATCGCCAATCAAGGGGAAACCCAGCAGATATTGAAAAGCGTCATGACAAAATATATGTCAAATCATCAATTTACGAAAAGTCTTCAAGAAACTATGACCAAACTGAAAATAAAATTGTTTCAAAAAATCAAGAGAGAAAGGCAGCTGGAGGAAGAATTAAAAAATCTCCAAAATGCAGAGGATGGAGAAAATGATACAGATGCTGGAACTCCAAAGATAGTTAGACCAGCAAGGAAGCGGAGAAGTACACAACTTTTAAAAGCACCACCTCCAAGATTTATGCAGAGAGCCACAAAAGCAAAAGAAGTAGCAGTTAAAAAGCAAACTGAAGCAAAAGAATTTAGTCTTGGCAATAAAGTTGTTTTATTCAAAAAAGATGATCTATCCCCAGCTACCAAAATTTTTGAAAAAATTGTTCAGGGCAAGCTAAAAATAAAAGTTACAGTCACTAAAAAGAGCTTGGCCAAGCAGCTATCTATTATAATAGCTGATTATAGAACACAAAGCAAAGAAAGCACAGCTGTCAGAACACAAGATTTATATTTATTTTTATATGACTATTTCACAACAAAGCATGGCCTTAAAGGAGTGGCTGAAAGAAAATTTGTTCAGTTAGTCATGGCTTGTGAAAGGCATAAAGACAATCCACATATAAACTTATTTGCTAGATTTCTTGGCATTTTTGATCCTTTGACAATTGAAGATTTCAGATTTTATATTGAAATATTGGAAGCACTATATGGAAATAAATTGGGTTCTGATATTATAAATGATATTGAAGAGCAAGTGCCCACAGTCAAATGTATTGATACATTATATATCATCTTTTATAATAGACTTGAAGAAAATGAACTGAATAATATTAAGCTTGAACTTCTAAGTATGGCAAAGCCTTGCCCGAAAGGGATTTATCCAGCTGGTGTAATAGAAAGGGCTGATTTTATTTTATTTTTAATTAAAAAATTCCAAGATTTCTTAGCTTTAAGAAGAAACTATGTAGAAGATCTTTTTAATGCTGCTGATTTGAATGGAGATGGATACTTGCAATTTGCAGAATTTGACTTGGTGTATCGAAATATTGAGTATAGAAACTATGATCTTGCTTCATCTAAAGAGTATTTTGAGTCTTATTCTGACTTAATTGCAGAAGAAGGAGGAAAAAATGCATCAGCGATTTCATATTATCGATTCAGCATTTTATCTCTAGAAAAAAGCTTATTCTTTATTGAGCTTCAAGAAGAATTTTTAAACGTAACTCATGAAAAAGGAATAATTGGCCATCTTGATCAGTTGAGAGGAAATGCAGATTTTATAACAAATCAAATGCTGTGGAGACTTAAAAATTGCAATAAAATTTCTGATGTTTTTGAAGGAACTATAAACACGCTGAATGCAAAATTAAAGGAAACAGATAAGCCCAGGCCTGTATATATTGCTTTTAGACTTATGGAAGAAGAAACAAAGAGGCTTTTAATACAGTCAGTTGCAAACTCAATGCTGCCTATGATTTCTGATTTAATTAATTTGACAAATGAAGCATTAAATGACAAGCGAAATAAAAAAGAAGATATTTTTAGTTTGGGGTCTAGTAAATCATTCTCGAAGAATAATCACAGCAATAAGCCAAGTGGAAGAATTATTGAATCAGATGAAGAATGGGAGGAAGATGGTGAATAATTACGAATTTCCAAAATTCACTCATTTATTGGTTATATTATATAAAATTAATAGTTTGGATGTAAATTTATGGATCTTTATAAATTAAATTTTCATTTAATTTTTAAAAAATTTATATTGTATTTATCAATAAATATTTCTACACCTTAACTATTATTTAATTTATGTTCATAAATAAATAGAAAAGAATCATTTTCAATATAAATTAAGAATATAAACCTAAGTTTCAGCAAAAATATCATGCTAAATCTTAATTCTCAATTTCATCTGGTTTTATAATAAATAGTTGCATTGATGCGCTCAATGAAAGATATCGATCTTCAGTCAGCAGATAACGATCCTCTTAGAGCTCAAATTTTTCCAATAGATACTGAAAATATTTCAAATACTCAGTCTTCATCTCTTGACTCTGGACCAGAAATGACACCTCCCACACCTAACTTCACTTTTCTTTCTGGCGAGCGATCAATTCTATATCACTCCAACCGATCAAGCAATACAAGCTTGCAGTGCATAATTGTTATCAACCCACAATGTGTAATATTGGGCCAAATGTGCTTAACAAATTTTAGAGTAAAGATAATTTAGATCATAATTGAGCCTTTGGAGGCTTCTTGATGTTACGAAAACAAGTATCGTATGGAATATTTCGAAATCCCTTTAATGATGATACATAGACTTGAAAGACCCTCTGATAAAAACTATTGCATGCTGGATATCAGCACAAAAGATGGGAGAAATATTAGGATTGGTGTTACTCATCAAGCACAGCATGAGTTTAACCTTTTTACTGTGCTTTATTCATATACCTTCCCACAAACTCTTGTTAGTAGGTTTGCTTTTCTGCATAGAGACAATGGACCTGAAGATGGATGGAAGATTTATAATTTTGTAAATGATTTTGCAAGAATAGGGATAAATCCAGCAAAACCAGAAAGCAAATGAGCGTTTTTGGATAATTCTAATTGGGAATATTGTGAAACATACCCACAGACAGTTGTGGTGCCGAAAGAACTGAGTAGTAACGATATTAAAGCATCAGCTAATTTTAGAAGCAAAAATAGGTTTCCAGCTTTGGCTTGGGCGAATTCTAGGAATGGAGCTACTTTGTGGAGGTGTAGTCAGCCAAGGACTGGGATAAGGACTTCGATTTCAAGGTGTTTAGAAGATGAAGTTTTCTTAAGAATAATTTCCAAGAGTTCTGCGAGAGGGCAAGGGTTGCATATTTTTGATGCAAGACCTTATATGAATGCTCATGCGCAAAGAGCTATAGGTGGTGGCGTTGAAAATACTTCATATTATGAATCTACAGAGCTGCATTTCTTAGGAATTGATAACATACACATTATAAGAGAAAGTTGGCACGGAGCTTTAAATTCAAACTCAGTAAATCCCTTTAAATATTTATCAGCATTTGAAAAATCAGGATGATTAGAACATATTTCTTTACTCCTTCAAGGCTCAACTGCAATTACAGAAAGTTTACAAAATGGAACATCAGCCCTAATACACTGCAGCGATGGGTGGGATCGAACCTCTCAGCTATGTTCAATAGTCCAAATCCTGCAAGATCCTCATTATCGAACTATTCGAGGATTTGCTCAAGTAATCGAAAAAGATTGGGTCAGCTTTGGACATCAGTTTGACATTAGGCTGGGTCACGCCAATCCAAATTCAAACGACGAAAAGCGGTCTCCTATCTTCATCCAATTTTTAGACTGTATTTATCAACTTGGCTGCCAATTCCCAACACATTTTGAGTTTAATAACAAATTTCTACACGATTTGGCTGAGTTTGCCCATTCTTGTAGATTTGGCACTTTTATGTGTAATAATATGAAGGAAAGGGTAACTGTCAACCTGGAAGCCAGATCAACGTCAGTTTGAACCTATGTGTTCGCGCATCTTGATATGTATACAAACCCTTATTATCAGCCAGGCCAAGAAGAAACTATAATTCCTTGCTGCTCTCCAAGGAGACTGCAAATATGGCATGAGTTGCTGTCTCAGTGACAGCCTGACTACTATTATCCTGTAGGTTTGCTATTGGGCCCTTCTGATCATAAAGAAGCTTTAATGAAGTCTACGTATGAAGGAATGCAAATGTATAAGGAATTAATACAGCAAAGAGATAAAGAAATACAAGAACTAAAAAGTCAACTAGTGAATTTGCAGGGTACAGAAAGGGAAAAAGAGGTTGAGCACTTACCAGATATAGAATAAGCTTTAAAATTAATCAAAAATATTATCTGCTAACTCGCTTTTCTTTTCTTCTAGGAGATTTTGCCCACTTGTGATGATGGATTTTAACACAGACTTCGCAGCCATCGGCCTTTTCTTCAGCAAGCTTATTAAGTCTTTCTAAACTTTCTCTGCTTTTTGATCTTTTTTTCTTCAGTTTTTCTCTGGATGATCTAATTTCTTCTGTTTTGTCCTCAATATTTGGCATATCTTTATGCAAATCTTTGCTTCGGCTTTTGCCTACAAATTCTGGAGATTTATTGGTGGATGGGGAATAGATAAGATCTTTGCTGATTCATTGGCTATCAAAACTGCCATCTAATAGATGAGTTTCCAAAACATCTTGAGGGGTTTCTCTTTGGATAAAGTTATTTCTGGAATTTGGTTCACTTTCGTTTCTTTTAAATGAAAAAAATTGGCCATGACTGTTTTCTTCTTTGGATGATTGCTGCCAAGATTTCAATGAGGATGAGTTATGGTTTGTAGTAGGTTCAACCAAGTCTGGAGTGATACTATAAGATTTTGCTTGAGTTTTTGACTTATAGCTTGCAGGCTTATTTGCAGATTGAGGCCTGGATGTTTCTTTTTGAGGTTTTCCTTTCTTTCCTTTGCTATTTCTGCTGTTGATTGCCTTTGAATCATTTAAGCTGTGTTTTTCTTTTCGGTCCTCTTTAGTATCTAATGATTTATTTTTTGAATGAAATGGATTGGCGCTTGAGCTAGATTTATAGTCAGGCTTATTCCAAAACTTTTCATTATTTGATACTAATTTTTCTGAAAAATTTGCTTTTTCGTTTTTATGACATTTATTTTCAAGCTCTTCTATTTTTTCTTCCAAAAATCTTATATATTTTCAAGAGCTATCATGAGACTTCATCATAATTTCGCTCTCCAAATTTTGAGAATTTCTGAAATTTTTTTCATATAATTCTTGAAGTTCATGATATCTTGTTTTCGTTGATCTCAATTCTTCATTTAAGCTCTTAATATAATGCCCATTATTACAATATGAACAATTCTCAGTTGACTGAGTTTGCTCTTGCATATTTCTGCTAAACCTTTCTTGATTTCTCTTAATTTCTTGGATTTCCCTTTTTAAATTTTCATTTTCTTGTTTCAAAGCATCTTGCTTTTTTAACAGCTCGCTATTATAAAACTCCAAATTTTTCACCTTCATAGGTTCCAAATCAGCTGATTTTTTTCCTTCCAAAATTTTTACCATTGATTTCAGTTTCTCATTTTCCACTTCCAATTCTGAGTATTTTAATTTTTGGCTTTCCAATTCTCTCCTCAATATATCAGCATCTTCTACAATGCCTCTTCTATTTCTTAAATCGTCAATTTCTATTGTCAGATTTCTTAAATTGGCTCCCATCAATTTTAATTCTTCTTCAGCTTTTAGTCTGAGCATTCTTTCTTTGTGGAATGCTTCAATATATTTTTCAACGTTATCTTCAATTCGGTTATTTTTACTATTGCTTTGGTTAAGTATCAAGGTTTTTATTCCTTCCAAATCAAGTGGCCGCGGGATAATATCAGGTTTATCAAAGAAATGAATAGCTCTTAATAAGTCTTCAAAGTTTTTTAAAATTCTTGCTTTAGTGTCTGGGGATTTATTCAGCCTATTTATATGCTGCTTCATAATTTCGCACTGTTCTTGATAAAGCGAATCTCCCAGAGGACTATAATCTGACAGCCTATTTCTCATAGGAGACTCATACGATTTCATTCGTGATTCTTTAAGAAGCTCTGACATTTAAATTTAAAATGCATTTCCAATGTAAAATCTACTTATACAAATATCTATTTCGATCTAATGAGAAGGCTCATAGGATCGATTACAAATATGGCAGCGGCTAACAACGCACAGCTATACGCTCAATTTCATGGAGCCCTAAAAGGAGCTGAACAAGGCGCAGTCGTGACTCGTTTTCCTCCAGAACCAAGTGGGTATCTGCATATTGGCCACATAAAAGCAGCAATGCTGAACTTCCATTATGCCAAAATGTATGGTGGCAGAATGCTTCTACGATTTGACGACACAAATCCAAGCAAGGAAAACGACGACTTCGTCCAAAATATCATACAAGACTTGGAGAAGCTTGAAATTTACCCAGATGCTGTTTCTCACACTTCTGATTACTTTGGATTGATGCAAGTAAAGATAAGAGAACTGATTGCTTCTGGCAATGCTTATATGGATAATACAGATGTAGAGGTGATGAGAAAAGAAAGGTGGGATGGGGTTGAGAGCAAGTGCAGGAACCAAACTGTTGAAGAAAACTTAGCAATTTTTGACGAGTTTGTGCTAGGTCATAGACCAGAATACTGTGTGAGAGCCAAAATTGATATGCAGTGCACTAATAAGTGTATGAGAGACCCTGTTTTCTATCGACAAAACGATATCCCTCACTTGAAAACTGGGACTACTTATAAGGTCTACCCCACTTATGACTTTGCTTGCCCTATTGTAGATTCCATTGAAGGAGTTACCCATACACTCAGAACAAGTGAATATAACGACCGAAATCAAATGTTCAATTGGGTTATTGAAAAACTTAACCTTAGACCAGTCCACATCCATGATTTCTCAAAGCTAAATCTAGTCAACACTGTTCTCAGCAAAAGAAAACTCCAAAAATTAGTAGACACTGGAATAGTGGAAGGCTGGTTCGACCCAAGATTCCCAACAGTACAAGGAATTCTCAGAAGAGGTCTTCAAATCAAGACTTTGAAAGAATTCATGCTAAAGCAAGGCCACTCCAAAAATACAGTATTCATGGACTGGTCTGATTTGTGGGCCGACAACAAAAAAGTGATTGATCCTATAGCTCCAAGGTACACTGCAATTTCAGCTGAAACTCCATGTCTTATCAATTTAATTAATGGCCCAGCGGAACCATATGAAGAAGAGCATCCAGTGCATGATAAAAATGCAGAACTTGGCACTAAAAGAGTGGTGTATTCAAATAAAGTTTTAATTGAACTTGAAGACGCCAAAGAAATCCAGCCTAACGAAAAAATCACCCTTATGAAGTGGGGAAACGTAGTGATTAACTCAATACAAGAAAACCAAACAGAAACTTTCAGAGGTGTCCCATTAAAATACATCCTTGAAGGCCATCTTGTATTAGATGACAAAGATTTCAAAAAAACCAAAAAACTTACCTGGCTTTCTGCAATTGATGATAAAATCGCTCCAGCTTCCCTTGTCGAGTTTGACGTTTTGATTACAAAAGCAAAGGTAGAAGAAAATGATGATTTTGATGCACTTATTAATAGAAATTCAAGGTTTGAAACAAAAGCTTTTGCAAGCTTTGATGTGAGAAATCTTAGACCTGATGCAGTTATTCAGTTAGAAAGAAGAGGATTTTATAGAGTTGATGCCCAAAATGATTCGTCTGTGCTTTTTTATATTCCTGATGGAAGAACTAAATCAATGAGTGTTCTGGGAGGAAAAGTTGACCAAAAAGTAGCAATGAAAGGAAGTGAAGCAGCACAACCATCGAAAAAACAGCAGCAAAGACAAGAAAAAAAGGCAAAACAAAAGAAGGCTGAAGAATCAAAAGAAGAGAGTAAGCATGAGGGGAAAGAAACACCAGAGGTTGCAAAGAAAGTACAAGAAGAAAAACATGAAGAAAAGGCACAAGAAAGCCAAGAGGACAAGAAGCAAGAATAATAATCTAAATAGCAACAACTTCTAGCATATCTTTCAATAATTCCTCCATCTAAAACCCTTTATGATTTTTTTTCTAATTTCCATAATTTTTCATCAATTTTCCTATCAATAATAATTTATTTATCTTCTAAAAATTTTACATTTAAATCTATTCTTCCTTACCCATCCCTAACCCTCCCTAACCCTTCATCTTTTAATCCGTCTTTAAAACAGTTTTGTATCATGATATAGAAATCGCTTATTATCCGTTTTTATAAAGATGTCGAATTCAGAACCTCAATCGTTCATAGTTACCCCTGAGGAGTTAGGCCAAATGTTTGACCAAGATAACATTCGAAACGGCAAAAGTCTTGAAAAATTTCAAAATCTACACGGAGTCTCAGGTCTTTGCAAAGGATTGCTCACAAGCTCTACTAAAGGTATCAGTTCAAGTCCACTTGATCTCAGCCTCCGCGAAAAGTTCTACGGGAATAACCACCCTTATGTAAGAAAACGTACCTCAATTTTAGAATTCATTTTTGACAGTCTTCAGGACACTGTTTTACAAATCCTTATAGTCGCCGCAATTATTTCTTTGGTAATCGGGATCATCGAAGATCCTACCTCTGGCTGGCTTGAAGGTGCAGCAATATTGCTTGCTGTTTTTATTGTTGTATGTGTAACTGCTACAAATGACTATGTAAAAGAAGGGCAGTTTATCAAGCTGAACGTAGAGACAAATCTTCATAACGTAATAGTAACTCGTGACGGTATAGAAAAAGAAATCCCTGCTAAAGATATTCTTACAGGGGATTTAATTTATGTGTCGCCTGGAGAAGTGTTTTGTGTCGATGGGATTTTGATAAGAGGAAATGGGCTAAGTGTGGATGAAAGCTCTATAACTGGAGAAAGCAAGCTTATGAATAAGCAGGTGGTAAGAGCTGGTGATACAGATACTGACCCGTTTTTGATTTCAGGAGCTAAAATAAACCAAGGGAATGGAGTCATGCTTGTTTGCGCAGTAGGAAAATACTCCGTGTTAGGGAAAAACAGAAGCATGATGAATCAATGTGAAGAAGAGGCGGAAACTCCTTTGCAGGAGAGGCTTGGAGAGATGGCTACTAATATAGGAAAACTTGGTTTTGTTGCAGGAACTTTGTTAGCAGTTGTGTTGATTGCTCATTTATCTTATGATGCAATCAGACAAGAACAATGGGGAGCTTCTGAATGGGAAGGTCTAGTGTCTTCAATAATCCTCGGTATCACAATCTTGGTCGTAGCTATTCCAGAAGGACTCCCACTAGCACTTACATTAGCAATGGCCTACTCTATCCTTCGCATGAAAAAAGATAACATCTTTGTAAGACACCTAAGAGGTTGTGAAGTAATGGGAGCTGCCACAAATATTTTATCAGATAAAACTGGCACCTTGACTCAAAATAAGATGACAGTTACTTGTGCAATGTTTTATGATCAGCATTTTGATGACGCAGAATGCGACACACTCCCTATTGAATGCAAAAAAATGATAGCAGAATCAGTTGCAAGAAATACTACAGCTTTTATTACAACTAGAGATGATGGAAAAAGAGAGCTTGTAGGAGACAGAACTGAATGCGCTTTATTGATGATGACTAGCAAATGGAATTTAGATTACCACTTATATAGAGTCCCAGAACAACAAAAACTTCAATGGGCTTTTGATTCCAGAAGCAAAAGAATGACAACTGTATATGAAATTGATAGTGGAGTCAGAGTTTATACTAAAGGTGCAGGAGAAGTTATATTAGATCAATGCTGCTATATTGCAACTTCTGCCAATCAAAAAGAAATACTTACCCCTGAAAAGAAAGCAGAAATCAGAGAAGTGATAAGAAGCTTTTCTAATGACAGTTTGAGGGTTTTAAGCATCGCTTATAATGCTACAAATTGGTCATTGCTAGGAGCTGATGGTTCAGATCCAAAAGTTTCTCAAGAAACTTGTGAAAATGGACTAGTTTTCTTAGGAATTGTAGGAATAGAAGATCCACTAAGACCAGAAGCCAGAAAATCAGTCATCCAGGTCCAAAATGCAGGCGTCACTGTCAGAATGGTTACTGGGGATTCTATGGAAACTGCAGTAAAAATTGCAAGACAATGCCACATACTAGATGATGATATTTCTGATCAAGAAATCAATGAATATGCTATGGAAGGTGCAGAATTCAGACAAAGAGTTGGAGGACTAAGAACAGTCACTGATGAAGAAGGAAAACTAATTAACTTTGAAGTAGGAAACATGGAAGCTTTTATGGTTGTTGCTCAAAAATTAAGAGTTATTGCAAGATGCTCACCTGAAGACAAGTTGCTGATGGTTATTGGCCTAAGAGCTATGGGCGAAGTTGTAGGAGTTACTGGAGATGGCTCAAATGATGCCCCAGCCTTAAAACAAAGTGATATCGGCCTCGCTATGATGTCAGGCACCCCACTTGCCAAAGAAAGCGCAGATATCATTTTATTAGATGACAACTTTGATAGTGTTTTAAAATCAGTCAAATGGGGAAGAAACGTATATGCCAGCATCAGAAAATTCGTGCAGTTCCAGCTTACAGTCAACCTTGTAGCTCTTATTATGAGCATCGTAGGCGCTTTGACTGTTGAAGAGTCTCCATTGACAGCTGTCCAAATGCTCTGGGTCAATCTCATTATGGACTCCATGGCTGCCTTAGCCCTTGCAACTGAACCTCCTACAGATGGGTTACTTTCCTCAAAGCCTTTTGGCAGAAGTATGGAATCCATAATCACCCCAGATATGTACATAACAGTGGTTTCACAAGCAATTTATCAAATCGCAGTCTTGATGATTATTTTATTCCTAGGCCCTATGATCTTCAATATCGAATACGGCTGGGGAAATGATGAATGGACTGAAGAAAACGGAAAACATTTCACGATATTTTTCCATGTGTTCGTCATGATGCAAGTTTTCAATGAAATTAATTGCAGAAAACTCTCATTAAATGAGTGGAACCTTTTCAAAGGGTTCTTCAACAACTGGATGTTTGTTGGCATCATTGTATTTACGATTGCTTTCCAGATGATTCTGGTTCAATTTGGAGGGCAAACTCTCAAATGCTCAGCACTGAGTCTGGAATTTCATGCTATTTGTATAGCGATAGGTGCAGCTTGTTTAGTGGTTGCTTTAATTGTGAGAATGATTGTTTGTTTAATTAGAAAGTCAAAGAAAAGAGATGAAGATCTTGAAACTGTGAGATTGCTAGCTTAGATAATTAATAACACTTTTTTCTAATAAATTGAGTTGATTTAATTAATTTCTATTTAAAAAGCGTATTTTGCGATAAAATCAAGTAAAAATTATATGTGAATAGGGGATTAATCTTTTTCTTCGAGACTTATAAGCACTTCAGGCTTTTTTTGAGGAACTCGAAATTTCTTTCTCATGATGAGAAAGAGAATTATTGCAATCGTCAATAAAATTGCAAATACGAAACCTAAAAATACTCCAAGTTCTGCAGTGGTGTAGGCATCGGCTTTGGCTATGTATGCTAAAAATAGAATAAGTGTCAATGGCTTTAGGCTTGGCATTTTATAATTATAGCAAATAATACGAGGATTATTAAAAAGGGTTTTAATAATAAAATGAGGATGATTAAAACATAAGAAATGGGAGCATTGTTTTATATATTCCTTGTATGGGCTATTTTAAAACATCTATGTTGATAATTCACAGAACTTCTCTTGCCTGGGAAAGTTATATACAAAATAATCATTTAAATTATTTATTCTCTCAAGTCTTCGTGCTGATCAGCTCTCATATTTGCATCATAACCAAAATTTGGCTAGGAATAAGCTCATCTTATCAGTTCATAAGAAAATCAATCCTTTGACAAATTAAGTAATCATCAAGCCTCGATGCCATTACTAATTTCTGATATATAGCCATTCCATATTCAGTAAACAATTCAGTCAAATTTCCATTTCTGTTCTCTAAATTAACATAGCCAAACAAATATTAATAACTCTTGAAAATAATAAATACTCATAGAAAATTAATTTAACTTTAAATCCCCCACAAAATTAAAACTCTCCTTCCTCCCTACATTAAATTTCCTTTTGCCGTTTTTTGTTTAAATCTAAATTTCCCTATTTAAAAAACCAACTTCCAGAAACTGTCCATGATTCTAATTTTTCAAAATTCCATATTAGTTTATAATCTTTTTATATATGGGTAATATTTGTGGCTATTCTTTAGAAAAAACCTCTCGTCCAAAATCCTCTTCTTCTTTAAAATACGTTGAAAATCCAATCGTCCATGACTTCAGAGTCCTTAGACCCTTAGGTCAAGGAGGATTCGGGAAAGTTTTCCTGGTCGAGCAACGCAGCACTAAACAGACCTACGCATTAAAATGCATAGAAAAACTTATGCTTAAACAAAAACATTGTCAAAATAAAGCTGTGATGGAGCGAAACATCCTCCGTGATGTGGAGAGTCCATTCATAGTAAACCTTCACTATTCATTTCAAACAGCTTCCAAGCTCTGTTTGGTCATGGACTACATGGAGGGAGGGACTTTATTTTCACTCTTGCAAAAGCAGAGAAAACTGACCGAAGACCAAGCACGATATTTTGCTGCACAAATAGTCCTTGGGCTAGAAGCCCTCCATGACCATGACATCGTGCATCGAGACATCAAGCCTGAAAACATCCTTTTAGATGAGCATGGACACATTAAATTGACTGATTTTAATGTGTCTGATAAAGCAAGTTCCAATTCAAGCTCATTTTCAGGGACCATAGAATATATACCCCCTGAAGTTATTAATCACGATATACATAACAAACAAGTTGATTATTGGGGGTTAGGAATAGTTTTGTATGAAATGCTTATGGGGTTGCCGCCTTTTGTAGCTTTGAATAAAAAGGTGCTTGTTGAGAAAATTCTTACAGAGGAACCAAAGTTTGGTTCAAGCGTGTCTGAAGATGCAAAAGACCTTATTTCGCGATTGCTGAGGAAAAATCCAAAGGAGAGACCAAGTCAAATTTCTGAAATAAAATCACACAAATTTTTCAGTGGTTTGGATTGGGATCACTTGTTGGAACAAAGCTGGGATGTCCCAACTAAATCGAAGGATTTAGTGAAAACTGCTTATATCAGCGAAATTTCGAACGATGAAGATGAAGTTGAAGATCCGGAATTTGATTATGAAGACTTTGATTATTGCCGAACACAAGAGGTCCTTAAGGGCATCTAAAAACTTGTATGTACAGTAATTTAACCGATAATTCACTAATTTGGCTTAATTAATTATAAATTCAGGTTTCTCGATCTAAATAATGCAAGCTTCAATCACAGAAAATTTAGAACAAAAATTAATTGAAGAAAACGAAAAGCTGCTGAAACAGTTATATGACATTCAAGAATCAATTGATCAGCAAAGTGCAATGGCTGAAGCAATAGAGAATGACACAAAAAAACTAAAATTAATGTTACCATTTGCTCAACTTTTTACAAATTGCTCAGTAAAAGAACCTTCAGAGCCTGTTAAATATGCAAAGAATATTCTAAATGAACTAAAAAGAATCCGTGAAGTTATCGCTGAAGAGTCTGAAGATATACAGAAACTTGAAAATGAAAAAGCAAGCTTAATAGAATATGAAGCCCAGCTCAATAAAGACTTGGAACCTTTTCAAGAAAAGCCTGTAGGAAATATCTCACCACGAAAAACGATCATGCAAGAAATCAAAGAAAGCAAAAAGAAAACTGTGAAGGGTTACAATTATAAAACAATTCATGGTAATAAAACATAAATTGAGATTTTTAAATTAAGAAAATGCAATTAAAACATCAATATTTTACCTATTAAAGATATTAAATGATCTCTTTTCGTCTTTGATTACAGGAGCACTCTGAATTTCAACGATTGCATATTTTTCAATAAATATGATAAGCGAAGTGACTAATTCACTTGCAATTGATAATACCAATACCAAAGTGACTGAATCAATTGAAGCTTCATCTTCAGAATTCGATAAATTGCATGCAAAAAAATAAAGCAGCAAAATCACAAGTTTGTAAAGCGCATTTATAATAAGAAGCGCAGAATATAGCTTAAGATATTCTTTGATACCTGACTTCTTAGACCCATAAAATCCTACAAAACTCATCACAAATGTCAAAGTCCCTGAGGTCAAAAATGAGTTAGTAAGCCATCTATAACTTGTGCTTTCAGTAGTTATGACCAATGTCGCTCCACACGCCATGACTGCAAGTCCCCAAAACCCTGAAACAAGGGCCATAATCATCGCCATGCTTTGTAATCTTTCCATGCTTTTAAAAGATAGCCTAATCACACACCTTTTTTTCCTTTGATTTTCTCGATAGTTTTCAATTTCTCCAATAATCATGTTGATTACAATAAGGATGTCAGTTTCTGGGAACTCTATGTATTTGCAACCGTTTTGTTCTGCTTGGATTTTTGCTTCTATGGCTGATATTTTTCTCTCCTCTGAGTCGCTATTGCAGCCAACTAGAATTTTTGGGATTGGGATGTTTGGTAGCATAAAAAGAGTATTTGGTAATGAATTTTCTGCTGCTAAATCAAAAAGGACTAATGCACCATCCTTTTCGCCAATATCTTCAGGGATTACGTAAGCTTCAGCTTTATCTATCATCACATCATAAGGAAGCTCCATCCTGTTGGAGTTTTTATCGTAGCATAGCTTAAAATTAGCTTTTCCAGCTCCTTTTCCACCTAAAAGTATAATTTCTAGTGCTTGCCGATATTCCATTTGTTTGTTATTAGAAAAAATATAATAAATAACTATGAAATTATCATGGATGTAATTAAATTATAATATGGATATTAAAGAAATTGTTAAAACTGCGAGTGTACCATTAATTTCGAGATATGGAAAAACCTTGACTTTTTCTTTAGCTCACAAATATGGAAAAAATAAGCTACATAAGCATCAGAAATCATTTAATTGCAGCGATTTGAAAAAGGAATTAGTGAGAGTGCAAACTGAAATTATAAACTTAGAGAAGGAAAATTCAGAGAGAGGAGTATTGACATCATCCTTTAAATGCCCATCTAGAAATCAAAGAGAAAAGGTGCTTTCTAGTAAGAATGAAGATATTCCTCCAGCTACCAAGTATAACCCTCTTTTTACATTAGTCAAACCCAAAATAAAAGGCGGATGTTTAGGGCGGCCAAAAAGTGCAAGTCCGAAAAAACAAAGAATTAATTTACCTGCATGCTTAAATCATGAATTAGATTGCAAATATCCAAAAAAGCCAGCTGTAAAATCTAATGGAATTTATGTGAATGAATATGAAAGCTTAATAAAAAAGGTCTCAAGAATAAAAAGACAAAAAACTCCTGAAACTCAAAAACTTCATGTCCCAGAAGTGAGCTTTAATAAGCAAACAGAGAGAAAGTATATTCCACTAAATTTAGTGCACGAATCTCGATTTGAGCTTAAAAAAGACCCGTTTCCAAGAAACTCATCTCCAGACTTCTCTAAGTGCCCAGAAAGAAAGCAATCAATCGTCAAAGACGATTTAAGGGTTTATAATCCTAAATTTGAAGCTGTTTATAAAAAAACAGCCCAAGATATTGATTTCAGCAAAATGAGTCCTCGGCTTCCTACTTTTGATACGAAATCAAAAAATTCTGACCATACAGTGTCAACTGCAATTACTAATTATTAAAATAATGTATAAGTTATGAAAGAAAAGCTCTCTTTGTTTTTATAAAGCTATAACCCATCAGCGCTACATTTAAACTGATGACTACTATAGCAAGTATCATGCCTTCTTTCATTTCGAAGTTTTCACTTTTGAACCTTTGGCTGCTTGTTGATTTGATACTCCCAAATTTTCCCACACCTAAATATATTACATATCCTAAAGAGTACCAAAAGGTTGGCATAATTAGAAATACCCACATAACTCTGAATCTGAAAGCAGATCTATTGAAAGCTAAAAAGTGAAAGAAAATACAAGCAGCAATTGATATTAGTGTTGCAATTCCAGAAAATACCATTACAGCCCCAGCACTTTGGAAATTATCAATATAGTCACAAAAATCAGGACAGCTTCCTTCAATTAAGCCTTTTAAAGACCCGCAAGCGTCACTTTTGACGTCGCTGATGGAATTTTCATTTTGGAGATTTTCGAAATCTGTAAATGTGCCTGCGTATATTAATCCGAAATCTCACCAACAATAAGAAAACCATCGATTGAGGGCAAGATCGACAATTATGAGTATAAATATGATTGAAGATACTGACATGTAAATAATGTGATGATATTTGGCAACTTTTGGCTTCTCAAATTGCTCTTGACGATACATTTATTATTTTAGATTATTCAACATATCAATTAGAAAACCCTTATATTTTTATTAATTAAAATAAACTAAATTGAAATTCCAATTAGATCGTATACTCCTTAGAGATATTTAATTTTCTCAAGGGTGGAAACTCTAAAATAGAAACGATAAAATGATACTCCATTTATTGTTGCTTAAATATTTATTTTTCTTCATTGACTCATATATTTGATAGGACCAATGTTTGAGATTCTTGAAATTTTTGTAAAAAATTATATTTATGCATATTTTATAAGATTTTATTAACTGAGCTATTTAAAAAATATGTCTTGCCGAAATATATAAGCATAATGCAATAAATTATCAGTTACCAATATGAGATTTGTCAACAATATATCATGGGCATTTCATGTAAATGGCTCCACACTTTCAGGTGCTCTGGACGTAATAGTTATAGAACATGAAGACGGGAGTCTCCATTCCACCCCATTTCACGTTATCTTTGGCAAATTCAAAGTTCTAAAAAGCAGAGCCAAAATAGTAAATATCACAGTAAACGGTGTTATGACTGATATCCAAATGAAATTAAACGATAAAGGAAAAGCTTATTTTGAAGAGAAAAGTACAAATGAGAATTTCCCTGAAGAAGTGAAAAATTATTCACAAAAAAGAGTCTCTAGAAATGCTCTCTGGGTAAAAGAAAGCTTTCATGGGGCTGGTCATCGCTCAAAATCCAACTCAAAAGTGCCATCAATAGATAAGAAAAATAATAATGAAATCCAGAATGCAATTGAACAAAGAATTGAGCTGTCTTTATGTGGAGATGAATTTTTACGGAGCGACAACCCTGAAAGTGTATTTGAACAGTATAAAGTGTCTTTCAAGAATTTTGAAAAGAATTTGTATGATTTTTTAAGCAATGAACAGTTAATATTGAAAATTGATGGAGAGTTTCATTCTAGAGAAACAGGAATTCCATTATTGTATTCAATCATTTCTTCTTATGAAATTGAAGACAATTTCGAGCATTTATCCTTGGAAGATAAATCTCCTCAATTTATAAAAACTTATGTATTAGACTCAAATCGGCTGCATATGCTTGGGCTAAGATATGGTGCAAATGACGTAGAATATTCAGTGTTTAGTAGACTCCAAGGAAAAAGGACTTTGAAATGCAAGTTTTATTTATGGCATTATACAAAGCAAAATAATAGTATCAGATATTGACGGGACGATTACAAAGTCCGATTTTTTAGGAATTGTATTGCCTGCTATCGGAGTTGATTGAACTCGTCCAGGAGTTGTCGAGCTTTATAGATCTCTTTCAGAAAAAGGCTATAAGATCATATATTTATCTTCTCGAGCAATTGGCCAAGTAAAATCAACCAGACAACTATTGGCATCAATTACACAGAATAATGAAGTTTTGCCTGAAGGACCTGTAATAGTTTCCCCAGATGCAGTTTTCACATCTCTAGTCCGAGAACTGATTAAGCATGTCCCTCATATATTTAAAGCTAATGCGCTTCAACAAGTCCAAGACCTTTTCCCTTCAGATACACAGCCATTTTTTGCAGGATTTGGCAATAAGCTGACAGATTCAATTGCATATCGGCAGATCACAATACCAGCAGAAAATATTTTTATTTTCAATGACCATGGAGTTGTTACTCCTGCATCAGGAGTTTCTATCCACTCATTTGATGAAATTAATAGCTATATTTCTGCGGCACAGCCTATTTTGTTAAATAATAATTAATTTCTAAAATATAGGAAAAGTCGGCAGCATATTGATGCCACAAATTCCGCTTCCAGCGACATTTGCTACTCTGATATAGCCTTCTTCGCCCCATCATTCACCCCAAGAATTTCTGACAATCCAGTATGGTGTAGAATCTGTGTTATTATAGCCAACAATAACAACCGCATGGTTAAGGGTATTACCACAATCCTGACTTAATATCCCGCTGCGATAAAATTGTCATATTTTAGGATCAGCATCTACCATGACAGAAATCGGCTGCTGGGCAACTGCATTTAAAAGTGATTCTGCATCATTAGGACTGACATATTTGAAATCTGATATTTTCACATATGGTTTTTTTGTTTTTTTCTTTTGGCAATCTTGATTGGAATAGACATATGGATATTTGCTGTCTTTAACAATTCCATTCAGAACGACATAAGAAAATGCTTGAGATGGCATCCCACCGTAGCATCCTTCGCTTCCAAATGAGCCTGAACAATCAACAAGCTGCTGTGGAGAAAGACTTGAAGTTTTGTTGTTAGTGATATATTGGAGACTTTCAATGGTGGAAGCTGCTGAAAACGCTCATGAACTGAAACAGCGTCCTTGATCTCTGATTGGAAGAACGGCGCCTGTATCTCTTCAATCTAAGTCTACTGGAATTTTAGGGTTTTCTTCAAAATTCGCTATTTTTGAGTTTGATATTAGAGGAATTTCAATTTCATTCATAAGGAATTGGCTTTTAAAATCATTTGTAGATAAGTCAGCGAACTTATTTATTGAAAGTACTCATGATTTTCCCAACATATTATGATATCTAATGTAGGAATAATTAATCAAAAAGTTTTTCAAGTGGCTGAAATACTCTTCTTCTGTGTCATAATATTTATTGTATTTTTCTAAAAATTCTTGAAATTCATTTTCATCTGAAATTTTCTGCCTTAGTTGTCTTTGGAAAGAATTGCTTTGCCTGAAAGGATCGCTGATATAATTTGAAATGGATAAAATAGAAAAAATAACTAGAAGAACACCAAATATTGGCAAAAGTAAGCGTGTGTAGATTTTTGAAGCCTTTTTGTGATCTGAACTAAAAGAATTTTCCATAATTTATAGCCATTTTAAACCAACCATTTGATATGAAAATTCTCTGAATAGGCAAAATATGAAATAATGAAATTAAGAATTTCTGTTTGGTTATCATACCATCCAAAAATAAAATACTAATAAATATTTTAAAAGTGTTTAAATATTAATTTGAACTTCATAGAATAATTGATTGAGCTTTATTAAGAGGTATTTATTAATCAGTCTTTTTCAATGAATAAGGTTGATAATTAAATAAATTTATTATTGATCAAATGCACTAAATGCTTTTCTATGAGGAGTAAAAAATCTTCCAGTCTTAGGTGTTGGAGGAGGTTGAAAATCGCTTGTTATTCTCAAATTATCAGTGGCTTTAAGAAGTGATTTCAACCCATCTGGCAGGGGAGATTCTTCTTGATTTAGCTTAGTACTTAATATATACTCTACTAACTTTTGTGTAGTTTTTGCGAAATAATCTCTTTGAGCTTTTTCTGACCCTCTTACTGGTAAACTATTCATAAAAGACCGTTGAATTGTGCCAATCTGTATAGCAAGCATTTTCACAATTTTATGCATAGACTCCAATCCATGGTTAGCATTAGCGTAATCAACATAAGTTGATTTTTGTTCCAAATGCTTCATAAATTCACTTCTATCAGCTTTATAAGATATTTCGCTTTGCAGTTCCAAAATTAAGTCTTTGATAAATTTTATATCATTGCTATCGTTATTTTTTCGTGAATAAAATACAAACATTTCAGATAGCTCCCGCTCTAAGCGCATAAGTTGTAAATCTCTTGCTTCAGAAGTGTCTGTTAAGGAGCTAACTTTCCCAATCAATTCGTTTAATTTCTTTTCAAATTCAATATTGGTTGATACTGACCCAAACTTTTGTGTGAGAATTTTAAATTCAGATTTAGGGGCTTTTTCTGTCAAGGTTTCATCGAGCTTTAGAATGGCTTGTTCTTGCTCCTGCTGAACTCTATTAAATACTGCAAGTTCATTTTGAAAATCAATAATTTTTGTGGAGATTTCTGAAAGACTCTTAGCAAGCTCTACTTTGGACACTTTTTCTTCAACTTCAAATCTGAATTCGTCTCAATTTTTCTTCGAAATTTTATCTTCTATCATTTTCTTATTTTGCTCAATTAATTCTTTCATTTGATCTGTTGATAATGCTAATTTTATTTTCATATCTTGTATTGCTGCATCAGATTCATTTCATTTTTTATTAATTTTTGATCCAAAATTAGTAAGATCTTCTTTTGTAATGAAATCGTCAAGTACATCTTTAGAAAATCCCTCTAGCTTCTTGATATCACCTTTCATATTTGAAAGCAAAGAATAATCTTGATCTATTTTACTTCGCATCTGACTAATTTCTGAATGAATTTTATTCAAATCAGCAATCTTTATGCAATTATTAATCCCTTCAGTTAAAATCTTTGCATACGAATTAGGACATAGATCTTTGATTTCTTTTTCTATTTTATGAATCTCAGTTTTATTTGCTTTATCTTTTAATTCATATGAAATATCCTCAACATTATCTTTTAGATTCCTTATTTCTTTACTAAAATTGTTTACTTTCTCCAAAGAATTTTTAATCTCAGCTTGAGAATTTTGAAAAACTGTAATAAATTCACTTAATTCAGTTCTATTTCTTTTGTATCTCCTTTCTATTTCTTCTTTAATACAGCTAACTGTAAGTGTTCCTGCAATTCATTCATCTATTTCAGTTTTGATTATATCAACAATTTGATTTTTCAAAGATCCTTCTTTAAGAAGTAGTGAAATCTTGTTAACACGATTTTCCATATGAGTAATGCGGTCTTCCATACCTTTATTTTAAATATTTATCAACTTCATATAGAATTTTAGGATTATTAGAGAGGAATTAACTTCTTTTTCTTAATCATCTGCGCACTTGTTTTTTCTGCTCCAACATCAACTTGCTTCTTGATGACTACAGCCTTTTCACCTGGCCTCAATACCACCTTATAAGTATCAGAGCCGGCATAATTTCCAGTGAGCTCAATATTTGTGATTGACTTATGAATAACTTCAAGATCAAGCACCAAGTCATTCGAGTTATTTTCAATGGCATCAATTATGAATCCTTCCTTCAGCTTCCCATCATTTTCTCCATAATTGTTCAAAGTGTACGAATAAATTTCAGGTCCAAGTGATACTGCTTTTCCTTCTTTTTTGGCCATATCAAAAGTGTAGACTTCTTGAATGAAATTTCTTTCGCGGAATGTCGCGTCTTCAACGGTAATTGGTGATGCCGAATATGCAGAAAAGCCAAGTTGGTTAGTAAAGTTTCCGTTCCAATCCACTTGGACATAAACCAGATAAGTTCCAGCTTCAAGCTCAGAACAGCACCAAACATCTCTTTCTTCATAATTAGCGACTGCATTGATGTAAGTTAATTTATTTCCGTTTTCTCTGGCATAGTTTTCATTCAGCTTGGCTACAATAATTCTTGCATTGGAATACTGATATCCACTTTCTTCACCAAAAACTCTTTCGTCTACTTGAGTAGAAATGAAATAGGTCTCTCCTGGGTTAGCTAAAGTAACTTTGAAAACTGAAAAAGCATCTTTGGCTTGGGTATAGTGAAGAGCTTCATAGTAAAAATCATCATGCACCCTGCAAATGGTCACACTTGAGAAATATTCAGAAAAATCGTCAAAAGACATCCAAAAAGTGCCATCATTGACATTGCTCCATCCTAGGGCTTGTTTAAGTTCTGGTGTCCAGAGATCAGAGCTATCGGACCAGTCTCCTTGCCATTCTTGTTCTCCCCAAGGGTTTCTGATTTGCAATAATCTTTCTTGACCTTTTCTTGAAGTAACTTCTCTTGCAGCAATCACTGAGTAAGCATGAAGAGTAACCAAGCCTAGCTCATTGACTGCATCTCCATTTCCTTCTTCTCCGGAACTGGAAGCTGTGATGATAAAGTCTCTCTGATCAGCTCTCAAAACTTTCTCCCAAAGGCCGTCTTCTTCAATTAGTATTGTTTCGCATGGGCCTCCAGTCAAATCTCTTAGTGCATCTTGAGTGAAGCCTGCATCAATTGCCCAATAAGATCCAAATCTTTTAGCCCAAGCCTTTTCAAGCAAAAGCACCCACAATTCACTGACTCCACTCTGAATATTTGGTCCAGAAAAAGCTGCTGCTTTCTTCTTAGGATCGTAAGGGAAATAATCATCAACGACAAAATCATTCCAAATACCTTGATCGCAAATATTAACTGTATAACATCCAGATGGCTGATACTCCTGAGTGTCAAACAGTTTTTGGATTCTGTTTGGAAATTCTGCAATTGCTGAAAGGGTAGATAAGAAATAGCAGTCTCCTAGAGCTCCTTGCTTTATATCATTTGGATCAATGTTATTAAATACCTTGATTGGTTGACTGTACATCTCTGATGCACGTTTCCATTGATAAGATTTCCACAGTCTTTGTTCGCTGTATGAAGGCAGAAGAGTGAAATCTTTAACTAAATTTGATGCTTGAGGAGGAAATTGAGGGTCAGTATAAGGGACTTGTTGAGCTTCGAAGTTTTGTCTAATGCTATCTATGGCACCTTTGTTTGAAGTTCCAATTATCAGCCCCTTATATAGACCAGTTCCAACTTTTGCTAGTTCATCTTTTGCGACAAACTCGACTTTTTGAGTGGTTGGGGGCAATGCAGGAGGAGGAGTTTCTTTCTTTTCTTCTTTTACTACTACTGTATTGGGTTTGGTTTCTTCCTTAGTTGCAGTTTTGGTAGATTCTTTTGAGGTAGTTCTTGACAGTCTTGACTTGGATTCCTCTTTTTCTGATGTCTTTACTTCCTCTTTTGCTTCAGTTTTCTTGGGCTTGCTTTCCTCAGTTGAAGCTGAGGCTCCTTTTTTCCACCAAGCCATTTAATATACGTAATTACCGTTTTATCTAAATACAATTAAATCTATTATCCTTATATTTAATGTTGTATATGATTGATATTTTTATTATTAGAATTGTGTGATTTTAGTTGTATGCATATTAATTTATTGCTCATAAAGCACCCTTAATTATAAATTTTGCATTGAGATTTAAAAATAAATTAACAAAAATAAAATTTATAAGCAATAACAAAATTTTGCAATTAATATTTTATAGTAAATGTTGCTAAATTAATCAATAATGAAAAGAGGAAAAAAGCAAGCATTTGTAGGCATCGTAAAGCCCAAAATCCCTCAAAAAAAAGCTACTATAGTTTCAAGATTTCTGAATCTGCCTCATCCTTTGATCAACGAAATAATCCATTATTCAGTTGGCTCAAATCATGATTTATTAGCATTATGCCAAGTTTGCAAAATGCTTCATAGTTTAATTTCACAACATAAACCTATATGGGCCAGCTTATTTTTATTGAAATTTCCAAACACATTATCAAAGCTTATAAATATCACTACCCTTTCAAATGATTTGGCTCATGGCACTGTAGATCAATCAAAAGACTGAAAGAACCTCTATCTGAATCAAGTCAAGAAAACTCAAGAAGCTCAAATTAAGAAACTAGTCACACAGTTAAATAAATTGACTTTGGATTCGACTTGTGGCACAATGGATAAAGTTATGAAAAATTTGAAACCAAATTTTAATTGAAGATGCGGGAAAGTGAGGATAGATATTGATCCTGCAAATATAATTTATTTTAGATCAGGAATGACGGTTAAATTATCTTTAGAACAGACTTGTAGCCAGTTGGGAATTCTTGAAGCATCAGTTAGCAGCTCCAGATTTCCAATCAAACTATACAGCCAAAATGGAAAAAATTTGAATAGTGGGAATGTCTATGCTAAAAAATGCGGAAATACAGTTTGCATCATGCTGAATGAAAATGATATCACTTTTATGTATTTTACTATAAATTATATGGATATCATACCTCATTTAACAAAATACTCAATAAAACCTAGATCTGATGATATTGATGGAAACTTTGGAATGCATTCATTCACTTTAGGGCTCGAATTGAGGACTCCTCTAACTTCAATAGAAACCATTACTTTCAGAGTTGTTGATTTTGTTCCTGAAGGAGATTTTGCAGTCTTTTATTCTGATGAATTAGACTACAAAATAAACAAAAATAAATTTGTTATAAATTGAAAAACAATTGCATTTTCAGGAAAAATCCAAGATGTATGCATAGTAGATTGCATTATGAGAAGCGAATTTGGAGAGCCTGTATGATGAATCAGTGAAGCTGATAAAATAGAAATAAAAGAAAGGCATGGGTATAGAGGAGATGTATATTCACTTCTCCTTCATAAAGATCAAGGAGAACTCGAATTGTTTTTTACTGATAACGATACTTGGGAGCTGAAATCAATTCAACTCAGACTATCACTCAGCTACATTTCCAGCATTTTTGTTAGATGTTAAGACAAATTTAAATAAATAAAAATAATTAATAAGACAGATGGAAAACTTAGAAAAAGAAGACATCACAAACTACGCCTCACAAGGAAACAGCGCCAAAATCATTGGCTGTTCTTCATCAAGAAATTCTTGCAACATTTCAAACATTTTAACAAACAAGCCTCGACGATTATGAGTTTCATCTGAAGGACTTCCTCAAGAATTTACACTTGATCTTTCACAGCTTGATTCATATCCCAGCCAATACACTTGCTTTGGTTGATATTGCTGGCATTCCTATACTTCCAACCCATCCATAGTCGACTTATACGTCTCAAAAGACAACCAAACTTTTAAAAAATGAACAACGCTCACTGCGAAGTTATCTTCATCCCCCCAGTATTTCAGCATTGACCCAATCCAGCCTTCCTATAAATATATAAAAGCAATAGTAAAAGAGACATTTGGTGCTTCAAACACCTATATTAATCAAGTATTTTTGTTTGACAGAATGCCACATGTGCAGCAAGAAGCGTCAATCAGTTATAATTTTAATATTTCTGATCCTTATGATTCGTCGTATTTTGAAGAAATTCAGCCTCAGGAGCCTGATTGTAAAATAAAACTGAAGGTACAGCTAACTGAGCTTGATAGTCATATTAAGTCAATGAAAAGTTACCAGGAATTTGAAGAAAGCATGGCTAAGCGGGCTCAAAATTTGAATCCGCCTGCTTTGAAACAGGAAGGGCATGCATATAAAAAGTCATTAGAAGATTTAAAGTTTACACTGGCTGGGATTATTAATAAAGTTGAACAGGTAGAAGATAAAGTGCAGCAAGATAACAGAAGCCAATTGTTTTCGACTTATAGGAGCCATAATGTGAATGATTTTAGAAGCCCTAAAAGTGTTAAGTCAATAAGAAAGCCAAATCTTTGCATAAATTCACCACTCAGCTGTGCTGATTTAACAACAGTGCCTTCTACAGAGAGAAAACCAAAACCACAAGATCAACCATCAGAAGACCGTACAACTGAGCTGCTATCTTTGATTCAAGAGAAAACTGAACTAAAAATAAGAAAGATACGAGAATTACAAGCACAAAGACTTAAAGTTGGACAAACAACCCCCCGCTATCATAATCATTAAATTAACTATTTTTCATAATTCTAATATTTGAATTCAAAATGGAAAGACGAGAGAATTCTCTATCTGTAAAATATATTTAGAATTATGAAATGATTTCACCGCTTGGCAGAGGAGCTTACAGCTTGGTTTATAAAGTAAAAGATCGTCGAACAAACGAACAATTCGCTTTGAAAATTATTGATAAAATGAAATTGAATCAGCAAAGGCTTTATAAAAGACTAAGAAATGAAGTATCTCTTCAGTTCCAACTTAATCATCCTTGCATAGTAAGACTTTATGACTACTTTGAGGATCAAGAAAACGTTTATTTGCTGCTTGAATTATGCTCAGGAGGAGAACTATTCACATATTTAAAAACAGAAGGAAAACTAAGCGAACTAGAGACCCGCACGCTAATTTCTCAGCTAGTTGATGGCATTTCTTTTATGCATTCTCATAATATTCTGCATAGAGACTTAAAGCTTGGAAATCTACTTCTTTCTGAAAATAAAACACAATTAAAAATAGGAGATTTCGGATTGGCTGTAAAATTGACAGATTTCGAAGAAGAAAGGAGCACATTGTGTGGGACTCCGAATTATATTTCTCCGGAAGTCGTTTCTAGAAAGCCTTATGGCTTGTCTTCTGATTTATGGTCTTTAGGGTGTATTGTATATGCATGTCTGGTAGGATATCCGCCTTTTGAAAGCCCTAGTGTCCAAGAAACAATGGTAAAGCTAAAAGATATGCAATATGCCTTGCCTGATTTTTTGTCAACTGAAGCAAAAGAACTAATTAATTCACTGCTGGCATGGGACCCAAAAGATCGCCTGAATATTCAACAAGTAAAAAATCATCCATTTATTAAAGGAAATATTAAAAAAAGCATTTCAGATTATGTAGGAAGAGGAATCAGCCCAATTCCTTATATAGACTCAGACTGTAGCTATTATGATTATATAGAAAACCTTAAATCTCCTCAGCCTCGGTCACAATCCAGACTAGAAATATCAAGAAGGACAACTCATGTATCACAAGTCAATTGCTGCACCCCAACATTAAGTATTTCAAGGCGAACTCATTCTATAGGAAACAAAGAAAATTTGCCACCAAACCAAGAAATCAAAGAAAATTCAGAAGCAAAAATCACCCCATTAAGCACAAAAAATCTCCCTCCAATTAAGCATAAATTGAAAAACGGAGAGTTAGAAATCGGAGAAGATGGATGGGTAAGAGTTTACATTGGTAAAAGAAAGCTGGAAGTATCTGGAGATGGGCTCACAATTTTGTATAATGGCCACATGCTCCGATTAAAAAACATGAGAAGAACCCCTGCAAAGCTATATCAGTTGGCTGTAAATTTTATTGAAATTGTCAAAACAAAGACCCCAAAAATTAAATTACAAGAAAAAAATGCAGTTTGCATGCTGATGAGAAATACCCCTTTTCCCAACTATGAAGTTGACTTTGATAATGGAGTGAGGGTTACTTTTCAGGTCGGATCAGAAAACTTTACAGTTTATCAATTAGATGGAAAAGAAATTTTGGTCAATCCCTACGAGGATTTAAACCATTTAAACAAAGACTTAAGTTCAATTATTGAAATTAGCATGGAAGGGCTAAAAAATTGTCTGGCCAAAGAAAGAGAACTCTCTTCATCATTTTAATCAAAATTAATTTAATTTGAATTTTTTTTAATTCTGATGTACATAAATGTCTAATGAAAAACATGATCAGAATTGATATGCATTAATTAAAAATTCAATAAATCGATTATTCAGTTAAATTAAGGTTTATAGCACAGAAAATAAGTCTTTCCCCAAAAGTTGCTCAACAAAGGCAGGATCTTTATCTTTCCTTGCTCTTTCTGAGGGACTAGCTAGAGGCGTATTTTCTGCAGACTTTTTATTATTTACGCCTGTGTCAGGACGTTTATGATAAGGATGGATAACCGGAGCTGCAATTTCTCCAGTCACAGAAAGCCAATCAATTCTATATCTTTCCCATCTGTGGAAGCTCTCGAGTGTTTTTCTAGCAGCAGAATGGCTAGCAAAATCAATAATCGCGAACTTAACCTTGGAATGGTCCGTTTTAATTTTAATACTAAGTATCCTTCCAGGGTTTTTAAACAATTTTTTGACTGTTGCTTCATTGTCGTGACTGTTTAAAGGCGACAGCCTCAATGATTGGTTCAAACAGTTCCCAGTAGGAATTATTTGCCGCTTGAGATTGTCATACAGATTTTTGAACTTTGCTTGATCCGTAAACACATGGGAGTATTTCATTAATAATTCGCATGCTTCTTTTGTTCTTTTTTCTTGATGCAGGATGCTTGCCAAGTCTTTGATTGCGCTTTCTGTTCTATGGCCTGAATCAATTGCTTTCTGGTAGAGCTCTTTAGCTTTATTTAGGTCTTTGTCAACATATTCAGCTCTCTTAGCGAGTGCATATGGAGAATCCCCTTTCGGAATTGGTAAAGTCTCACCGTCAGAGTCCGATTTAGTAGCTGGAGATTGAAAAGGACTGATCTTAGTGATCAATGACTCTTGCTTTTTCAGGCTGGGCATGGTAGCTATATCTCTAAATTTGATCCCTTGAAGCTCAATATAATAGTCGGGTTCCCAGACGACGTCTTTTTGAGCTGTTTTCGGTTTAAATAAGGAATCAATTTCTTGGTCTGTCAGATTCATTATTTTATATTTTATATTAAAATGGATGAAAATTAATATGAATTAACATCTGACATAATCTGATTTAGATATATATAATTAATTGGTCAGGGTAAGGAAGGAGAAGTGCAATGACCAGAAAAGAAAATTTGTTTAGAGGAGAATTTTGTTTATCAGAATAGAAGATTATGAGGTTTTTATATGAGGATTTTGGGATTTCGTTGAATGAATTCCTCTTTATTATTTAAATGGTTATTCTGTTGAATAGATATGCAAGTATTTATTATGGCTTAGGAGTTTTAGTGGTAGACTATTCATAAGTATAATTGAATATAGAGCACATTGTTTATCTTTCACCATTAGCAATTTAAGATATCTTAATTTATTATAAAAAGTTTTATTTTATGGCATTTAAATGCATCTTTGCTGAAGAAAAATATCATGAGTTTTGTTAATCAAAATTTAAATAATTGGGCTATTACTTCATAATTTATGTATCTTGAATTTAATGAATAGAATTTATTTAAATAAATAAAACATGCCAGGTTACTATAATTTTTCAACCCAATCTGCATTATATTTTCTATCTTTTGCGTGCTATCCTTATTAATAGAATTGCTCAAAAGATAAGTCCGACGCAATTATTTAATTAAGTAATATCTAAATTAGCTACTTCTTAATATCCATAAATGCGCACTCAAAAAAATAAAGCCAAAGAAAAAGCCTATTTAATAATATGGAAAACGTATTCAATAGCCTGAATCTCCTTGGTGAAATCTTCTCATACCTAGAATTAAAAGATATTGCCCACTTCCGAGCATCAGCTAAAAAGTGGCGGAAGCTTGCAGAAAGAGCTCAACTTTGGAAGCCTATTTTGCATCGATCGTTCCCCCAGGTAAGAATTCTCGAAGATCTTCAGTGAAAAGCTGTAGAAGAGGTCTTTACTTCGCTGAAAGATGTGAGGAATGCTTCTTTTGAGCCCAAAAATTCTTACACAGTCGGAGTGCTTGGCTGTTTAGGAGAACTGATTCATCATAACGATTCAAGACAAAGTGGTCTTGAAAAGGCTGGGCTTCTTGGAGCATTTTCGTGCTACATGGTTGGCCAGATTATGATATCCATCTGTATGCTTAGTATTCCTTCTGTCAATAAAATAGAATTTCTCCTTGGAGCTGTTCATTGTTGGCTGATTCAAGTTGATGGCAAAAAACAGCACTGGGAAAACGACTTAAACCAATATTTGGAAGGTTTAGGCCAATACGGGATTAGGCATGGAGTAGTTTTAGTTAATTCTGTAGAACTAAATGAATCAGAAATATTGCAAAGATGTGGCCAGCAAGGATATAAAGTAATAACTTTGAGAACACTTAACGAAGATGCTGTAGATATGATTACACGTGAAGTGCTTTCTGTGTCGAGAGAACATGGTGAAACCGCTAGAATGAAATTCGAAAAATCTCTTGAAGAAAAGCAGTTCCCTGATCAAGCGAATCAAAATAAGAAGAAAAAATGCATAATTTACTAATACATGATTAAAATAATTTCAGTAAAATTTATAATTTATTGATATTTTCGAAACACTTAAATGAATCTACAATTAAATTATATAAGCTTGATTTAGCGAGAATAATCATGGCTGTTGATGAAATTTAACAAAATAAATAATACATTAATTAATTGTTAACCTATAGTAATTTGCTCATATATCAAATACACTTATTATTTGTATAAAACTGTACAATTTCATTTATACATTATAATAAATTATTCTTTAATGCTTGATCATTGATTACAATAATTATGATATAATTTAAAATATATTTCCATCTCGAATCTTCATTAAGATCTCACCTAATCTATTTTTTCCCAATCCATTAAAGCCAATTCCCCAATATTTTTCATTTGAGTCGCAGAACATAAGTTCTCTCCCTGAAGTTGACATTAAAAGTTGATATAGCCTTGGGTGCTGCTTAAACTTCTGTTCGCATACTTTTTCCATAATTTCATCCTTAGTGTCTTCCCATTTACTAAACCCTTTTTGTGCATTAATATACTCCTTGATGCTTTCCCATCTTCTTTCACTTATCATTACAGGAACTGGTGCTGATAATGAAAATTCATAAAAATCACTTAAATCATCTTTAAATATAATCGCTTCTGTTTCTGTATGGCTCAGCGAAGTAGTAAACGTTTTATTTTGGCACTTATAGCAGATCTTCCAAAGATCATACTCTTTTTTCGAGTGAATATCAGGACAATTTACCGCATATCCACAATCCGAGCATATTTTTATTTTTCTTGGAGTTGTGTTTTCACTTTCCTCATCAATTCTTGAAAAACCTACCAAATTTAGCGTTACTGACCCTGTATTTTTAAAAGGATCAATATCAGTCACAGATGGAGCTTTCAACAATATTTTTGTATTTTTAAATAACGCATCATGTTCTTCATGCTCGCTTGAGCATTTCACACACAAATCAACTCCGCACCTATTACAATATGTAACAGCGAAAAAATTTGCATGTCTAAAACAATGTGCATGTCTAGGATTTTTTTTAATTCTTTCTCCATATATCCCCGACTTAAGCTCATTTTCTGTGTTTTTTATCTCTTTGTGGATGAGTAGCTCTGAGTTAAAATCAGCAGTATCCACACGGATGAGTTTTCTATTTCTCAATGGAGTTACGTCTTTGAGGATCAAGTCTTTTCTGCTGGATTCTCTGATTTTAGAAGGAGTGATAAAGGCAAGTTGTCTTCTTATCGTTACTGGGGTTTTAGAGCGTGATGTTAGGCTTGGAGGATTGGAGAGAGTTGGGAGATTGGGGGTTTGGATTAAATTTTGAGAGTATTGGCCGAAACTTATTTCTGGGTCATTGTTGGTGTCTGTTTCTTGAGTTTTTGAAATGCTTAACTGCCTTTTAGAGTAACGCACTGGTGACGAACTTTTAAGTTTGGGTAATGAGCTCTCTTTTTTCTCTTTCATTTGTAAAGCTTCTGTATAGGGCATACATGGGAGAAAATTCAAGCATTTATGCTTGTTTCCTTTGATATGGAGCTGCTTGCATTGAGAGCATCTTATAAATACATCTTCTGGCATTTTTACTTAACAGTAAATCTTTAATTTACTTAATATTTGATATTTACATTATCATAATTAAGGAGAAAATTCAAGTTCAGTAACAATATTTTGACTTTTCATTGTTTTCATTGTTATATAAGTTGTAAAATCTTCCTGCTCCTCATCGCACCCAAATCCTAAATTTGGCAAAATATTCCCAAAAAAATTCTTAAATGAAAAAGAATTAGCATTTTGTTCTTCCTCATGAATTTTAACTGGAGAAAGACTCTTATTTCTCGGCTTTGAATTATATAAAATACAGGCAGAGTCTATGATATCACGAGAATTTTCTATTTTAAAATCGCAAGTCAGAGCCTTTAACAATTCTACATCATATAGCTTTAAAACTGAATAAAAATTACGATTTTCACTTTCAACGTCAAGCATCACAGCACAGATATAGTTAACTAGCTCTAAATCAGGCATATCAATATCATGTATACCAAAAATAGCATCCCATATCATAACTGTATCATAAATGGAAAATTCTCTGCTAAATAAACACCTGAGCCATCTTACTAAAATTATTTGTGGCTCAAGTTCGTGGTTCAATATATGCAAATGCAATTTTGGCTCTATTTTTTGCAAAATTCTATGAAAGATATAATGGCTTTTTCTTACCAGTTCTGGGACATCTTCAAATTTAGATTTATCAAGCCTGGGAATATCATTTAATGAGTTTTCAACTACAGGCTCCTCAATAGTTTTATAAAACTGGCCAACTCCTAGGCTCATAATTTTATCAAAAATCCAATAAGTGTCTGCTTCAAGATGCTCCCAGCTGCTTAATCCATCTATAGTTTCCTCTTCTTCCATCCCTACCATCAAAATAACAGCAATTATTTCATGATACCCTTGCTGGTAGCCAATTTCATGTAAAGAACTTCACACAAACAATAAATCTTCCAATACTTTTTTAACATGATCCCTCCTGAATATTTCATTTTCAGGCATTGTTCTGTCAACATCCAGCTTTATTTTGTTTCTTATATCACTGTTCTTGAAATGGCACATTCATGGATTCTATTTAGCTTTTACTTTGTGATAAGTTGATAAGGGATTGTGTAAATTTAAATCTTCATTGCTTTCTGGAACTGAAGGAGAAAGCTCTGCTTTCAATTTGTAGTATTCTTCTCTCATTTTTCAGGATTGGGCAACTCATTCATCAATAGTTCCAGACAATATTCCAAGTAAGACTCTTCATGTGACTATTCGGTTTCTTAAATTCCCAGAAATTGCGATTTTTTTTAATTCTTCTAAAGAAATCTGTGCATACCAGCAATCCATTTTTAAATTTTCTATTAATTTTACTTGATTTATTGTATCACTTAATTGAAATGGATAAGAAAGAAGCGAAAGTAAAAGTTTATATAGGAAATTTTGAGCATCATAGACTGGGTAAACTCACAAGATGTCCCTGGCTGTGCATTGGTAGATACTTTAGATGATTTAAAATCAGGAATCATTGTGGGAGATATTGTGGCTGCGATGACAGGTAGAAATCATCTAAAAGATTTGCAAAGAAGAGTAACTTCAAAAAATGATATATTAAACAATTGAAATATCATTATAAAAGAGCTTAGCACAATATCTACAAGAGTCGGGAATTTAAAAGCAGAAGATGCTTGTAATGTAAAATTTATTTAGATTCCAGAATGCTTGAAGCATATAATGAAAATTATTATTAACACAAATTGGAGAGAGCATGCAAAAGCTATGCTGAAATCTGAAATACAGCAGGAAAATATTCTCAATAAACAAGAAATAATTCCCACACAAAATCACACTGAAACCCATGAACTAACTGAAAGTTCATTGCCATCCAAGGCTTCCTTTATAAAGCAAGCCCAAAAAGAAGCAGAACAAAATGAGGGCACAGTCGAGACTTTTACCCAAGAAATTTCCTCTGCCGACATATTCAAATCTTTTCAAAAGCACAGTTTGAATGAGACTTCAAATTTGACTGAGTCACAAAAGTCTTCTATCGTTCCAAAAAATAAAATAATTCAAATTTCTGACATTCAGAAAGCAAATATTATTAATTGGATCGAAGATCTTAGAATTGTGAAAAAAGGAATGCTTGAAGTAAGTATTGTGCCAGATATATGCAGAACTGGAGTAATATTATGTGATATAATAAACAGAAATGAAGGAAAACAAGAAGCAATAAAAGGAATTGAAAGGCATCCAAGAAATAAAGCACAAGTTATATCAAATGTATCGAAAGTTCTTGAATATTTAAGGAGTTTTTCAAGGATGAATTCAAGATTTTTATGGGCAAATGATAGCATTATTAATGGAGATGAAATTGCGACTTGGGGGATTTTGGAAGATATAAAAAACTTTTATTGCATTTCCAGAAAAACAAGCAGAAGTTCCTCACGAACCTTTTCAAAACTGCTGGAGCCACCAAAACAAGAAGAAACTACTAGCTGTAGCGTATGCAATCTAATCCCAGAGCTAAAAGTGGATTCTATTGTACAAGCTTCAAACGTCAGAGGTTTTCACAAATCAAGATCATATGCTGCTTCAGCAAGATCCAAATCTTCTTCCCCTGATATTGTTTCCAGCCGACTTTCTCATTCATTTAAAAATCCTAATATAATACAAATGACAAGGAAGAGTTTTGCGTATAATAAAAACTTTCAGGTATCTGAAGAACTTATATCGAAGGTAAAAGAGTGACTGATGGCATTGAATATTGATTTTGAAGAATGCGATAATGTTTATATTGATACCATTAGAAATGGTGTAACTTTTTGTCAGCTACTATATGTTGTAGAAGGAGTTAAAATCATAATAAAACAGAGTCCTAGTAATACCAGGATGGTGATTGAAAATTTTTATAATGTGTTGAATATTTTCATTGGAAAAGGAAAAGAAATTCCCAGAGCAATAAGAGAAAATCCTCAGATTTTGGCTTATGATCCAAATGCTGTTTGAACATTATTTTCTGCTATTATGTCAAGCTACCCAGCAGCGCAGCCTCTTGATTACCAAAATAGTCCTTTGCAATATGGTGCTGTTGCAATCAAAAAGCTTGAAGCATCAATTTTAGAATGACTCAAAGAATTAAAAGTTCTTCCATCTCCAGCATCTTCTATAAGAGATCTTATGCCATTATTGAAAAAAGGGAAAATTTTCTGTGATATCGCATCTTTGCTAACCTCTAAGCCATTATTAAACGTCATCCCAGATCCCAAAACAAGCCAATCATCGCTGAGCAATATCCGAAAGGCATTAGATGTTTTAAGAAAGCATCCTAATATGTCACAAAGATTTACTTGGAATGAAAAAGAGATTGCAAGCGGAAACCAAGGAATAATTTTAGGCTTGCTTGAAGATATTCATAGGTGTTATGATGGACAGCTACCCAGAACAAAAAGCCAGCCAACCAGTCCAGTGCCTTATATTGGCAAATCATCAGAGGAACGTCCTTCAGGTAACAAAAAGATTTCATTTCTTCTAAAAATTCCTAGAACTCAGGAAACTACTCCAATAGATTCCCCAAAGCGTGGATTCCAAACAAATAGAATAGACCTGAGCACAATTAGAAGAGGAATTTTGACAAAAAGTTATACAGAACGAAGTGATGGAAACAGTAATAATCTATTTAAAACTAAGTTAAATTAAGCGAAAGTGACTGCTGATTGATTTCTTCTGATTTTCCATATCTCAGCCATACCTCTTGATACCTTTGTCTGCTGCAAAGCTTCTTTTTCTACCTTATGATCGCTTGGTTTCCCAGAAACTCCTGAGTCTCTATATTGCAAAGCATAATTATACTGTAAGAGAGATCCTGCGTTATCAGGCCTGTCTAAGACAACCCGTTTCTTAGGTCTTTCTTGTTCAAATGATCCAGCTCTATCCTCAAATATATTACTTTTCATTTTTTCATAATACATTGATTTCCTTGTAGGTGATTCCTCAATAGGTTTTTTGTCTTGGGACAATAATTCTCCTAGTGAAGATTGTGGCTGTCCTTTGCCTCTTATCTTAGGCTGTTGAACTTCTAAATCAACTGAGTCCTGAGTGATTGGATTTCTCTCTGGAGGCTGATAAACAGACTTTTTCAGGGAGATAGGTTGCTCATAAGTTTCACTTGACTGTTGAGGGATAACTTTTCTTGATGGAACAAAGTCACCAGGAGTTTCATAAGAAAACGCGAAGGAATCCCATTGCTTGTTAGAATAAGATGCACGAGCAAGTCCACGAGGCCGATCATTTAATTGTTTTGAAGCTTCCATATATGTAGGAACTGATGATCTAGATTTAGATGCAGGTGCTTCATCAAGCGTATCAGGAACCAATGGGTTGCGATATGGCTGATTGTTGTCTCTAGGCTTTGGAGGAGAAGAGAGCATCGTATGCATCTCTTTATAGAGATTTAGTTCATGTATGTCACTCATATTATATTAATATTATTATTTACTAGTTGCAAAACTCATAGATTTTGAAGGAATTTCATTGAGAAGTTGCATAATGGCAGATGCTACCATTTTCTTCGATCTTTCGTGGGTGACCCATTTAGTAGATTTCACTAATGTTCCGTCCCATCGATAGGCGCTGTCTGGAACTGGCCTAAGGTTATATTTTAAAAATGGGGGAGGATTCGCCCATCTTGCTTGTTGTGCAGAAAGTCCTCTACCTATGGTTGATATCAGTTCTTGGGAAACTTTAGGGAATTTGTTTTGAATTAGAATATCTGGATAGTCTGGATGTGAAAGATTCTTTTCATACTCTTCAAGGCCAAAGTGTCTGAAATATCTTTGATTATCTATTTTATTTTGTCCAGGGTACTGCCCTTCTGGTGGGACATAAGTGATGTCAATTTTATAGAGATTTTCTAAATGTAGAGTAAGTTCATAATCTAGCCTTTCAGCTTCATAAGTGACTAGTTTTACTTCTTCTTGTGCTTTGCTGACTATGTCTTTAAAAGCTCCTCTGCCTGTTCTTATTGAACTGTCTCTTGATGCAATTATTTGCCGTCTTCGGTCATCGAGTTCTCTCATTGCGAGAGAGGTTTTCCAAGCTTGTCAAAAACTGAATAAGAAGTATTCCATTTTTAATAGAGAAATTCCTTTGATTCCTTCATCTCCTTGATAATTCTTGATGAAGCCATCATGGAGTGATTCTAGCATAGCATCATATTCGTCAGCGTTTATAGAGAGTAAAAGTAATTGTCTATCCAATTTTTTCAAATAAAGATTAAGCAGCCAAATTATATTTGCAGCCATATGTCTTTTATGATACTTTGCAGGCTGCACATCGACAAGTGCAATTTCCTTTACATCAACCTTAGCAGTATCCTGTCCACGAAGTTCAGCCAAAAGACTTCTTTGTTGATCAATATTTTTCCCCAGATTTTTCGCAAGATCTCTTGCTTCTTTTTGATGTGAAAAAATCCTGAGATTTATATAATCCATAATTTCGGGGACCAAAGCTACATTAGACATTGCGCGTGATTCTTGGAATGCAAAACTATCCAAAACCTCAATAAGCATTTTTTCAATGCTTTGAGCTTTATTTGCAGGAATATAATTTTCCCAGCCAATTTTTAGGTCACTTAAAGCATTCATATACTTTTGTCGTTCTAGCTCCCAAAAGGTAACGTCATCTAAAATACCTAAGATTGCTCCTTTTCCATCCCAATATAAAGGGCCACAGTCTTCCACTGAATCACAACGAATATTTTCAATTTTTTCTGTTAGTAAAGCTAGGTTTCTTCCCCACATAAATACTGATATAGACCCTCTTGGTTGGTCAAGTGCTGCAGCACTTTTGTTTCTTTCTCTATCCCTGTTTTTCTTCATTACTTCAGCGACTTCATATAAAAATACATCACCTTTATACTGCTCGTTAGTAAAAACACGTGAAACCTCGATTTCTGGGTCATTTGGCTCAATTCGATATTCAAAGTAGCTTGGCACAATCTCAGGATCAATTTTTCTTATTTGTTTGTAGTATCATTTGGTGATTTCATATTCATTTATCAAAGAAAGCCTGTCTTCAAGAGAATCTTTTCCTTCAAGCGATCCAAGTCTTCTTATTCTTATTTCAGAAAAACCGACTTTTGACTTCATTTTATATGAAGTGTGTGGAAAATCGCAAGTGATCAAAACTGGCTGGATCGTTTCAATTATGGGCTCTTCTCCAACTGTTGTCAAGCTGCAATATCTTAGAACTTCATTTTTCACATTATCTGGTGCTTGAAGCAATATTTCTCCTGAAAACGAAGCAAGATTAGGGCACATCATCCTAATCAAATCTTGCTTATTATGTGAGCCAATTACCATCTCAAACAGAACATTCAAATGTTGAGGACCCAAAGGTTGTGAAATTAATGCTTTATAGTCCAAAGCAGATATGACTTCTTCGATTGCTGCTTTTTTAGTTATGAATAAATATTGACTGGCTTCAGAAACAACGTGATATTTTATGATCCTAAATTGCATATCTTTGATAAGCTCAAGTGCATCATCTTTCAATGTTAAAGCTTCTGGCTTGAAGCTTAAAATCAGTTCTGAGTAGTTTTGAAGATCAGGGAAAAAACAATCAATCTGAGATTCAGCTGCATCTATAGACTCACTGCATTCTGCAAGGACATTGAAAGAGCGAGAAAACTCTCTCATTCTTCCGATTTCACTTGCTCGTTTGTAAAAGTTAGGCCGATCAGTCATAAATTCATTTCCACTAATTTCTGTTTCTGCTATTGCGTCTAGATCTATCAGCTCATTGATGCTAGAAAATGGCCACATATTGAACAAGCCACTTTCTCCATTACTTGGAACAGTAATAATGTCTTCTCTAATAAACCTGTTTTCTTGGACTTTTTCAAAGCCTTCTTCCTCTTCTAGCTTTATAGTGAAAGGGTTTATGAGTTCTTTTTCTCTCCAAAAACTCAATTTTTCAATTCCCAGTAGGCGTTTTTCTGATCTTTTTCTGCCAAACCTACAGCCATCTGCTAGAATTTTAGCATTTTCTATAGCTCCAAATTTTGCCATAGTCACTATATGAGTTTCTCCTTCAAGCATATAATTCAAATAATCCTGCTCGGACTCAGGAGTCATAATTATTGTGCTTCTTTTCAGCAGCATAGCTTCTTCAACGGTCAGTTTTTTATGGATTTCTCTTAAAATCACGAAATAGTTGCTTTTAAAGATGCTGATTAATACTTTGTCTAGACCTGATCTGACTGCCAAAGGTCGAAATGCAACGACAGTTCTGGAGGTTGATGATAACTGAGGGAAAAAATATTTATACAGCTCATATGCTTCCTTTTCAGAAGTAAACCAAAACGATCCTGTAGAAAATGGGTTCATTGAAAGCAAGAATGGTACACCAGCTTTTCCGGAAGCAATGCTAAATAATTTCGAATCAGTATTGCTTGATAAAAGATATCTCATAAATGCATTCACTTTTGGCTTTTCCATGATTTTCGCTAAGACTTGTTCCATAGCTTGGTTTTCTGTTTTCTTACAAACACTAGAAATAGCCACATGCCCATTAAAGGAAAGAATATCAATTAATTTTTCAAGATTTTGCTCATTAGCATTTTCTTCTGTATGTGATTTTCCTTTCAAAATATTGCTTTGCTTCTGGAAAAACGCCAAAATAGGATCTAAGTCTTCAACTTCTTGTGCTTTTTCTTCTTCAGGGATCATCAAAATGCAAGAATGCTTAATAGAAAACACTTCTGGGAAGAACAAACAAGTGTCTGTTAATCCCTGCACTGAGTTTTTGCTTGCATAGACTAGCTTAAGCGCTCTAGGTATTAGCTCTGCAGCTGCTTTCATGAATTTATTGAACTGCACTTGGCTATTTATATAAGATGTAGATGATAAACATAGTAAAAGATAAGGATCATTTAATTTGTCGTTCAATACAGTTTCTCTTGTTTTGCTAATATTTTGTAATATGGTCGAATTTCTACTTAATGTGCTTGTAAGCATACTTTGAAGTGGCTGAAAAGCTTGAGTCACAGGTCTTGATCCATATAAGTTTATTTGTTGAAATTCTTCTTGCAAAAGGACTTTTACACATCGTGAAATAACTCTGAAACCTCCATGCTGCAAAATGAGAAATAAATCTTCCTCTTGATCTTGCAGGACCAATCTTTGTTCATCAAGAAGTGAATAATTCAACTCAAATACTGCAATTATACCTTGGTAATTCAAATGGTCTTCTTTCAATAAATATTTTCGTAGCCCTTCTTTTAAATAGTTAGGGAAAATCAAGGGTTTGCGGCTTTCAGTATGTTGTGTCATTAAATTCCATTCTTGAGGTTGTAGAATTGATTTTTTTGATTCTTCTTGGATTTGGTTTTGAGGAATCCAAGTCTTTGATTGTGAAGTGTTTTGAGGAAGATAAGTAACTTCTAATTGTTTATTAGAGAAAGTATTAAGCCTATGGGGTCTCTCATTCAGCTGTCTTGACAGTTCCATGTACTCAGGAACTGATGATTTAAATTTGTAGGGTGCTTCTTCTTCAATGGATGTAGGAATTGAAAGCAGGGTTTGCTCTTCAGGTTTAGAAGAAGAGGAAAGCATTCTCTTTATCTCAGCAGAAAGATCTTTCTCGTTTGCACTTTTCATATAATTATTTTATTAGTTATGATTACCGGGAAATGATGAATTTCAGAGAAGTTCATATATTTCTTTTCTAGTGATATTCTTGCTCAAAAATTAGCAGATTTTTAAAGATCGTTTAGCAATTATAATATTTAAAACAAGATTATCCTTCATTTGTATTTTCTAACCTATTTTGCTCACACTTCAGCACAGCTCTATAAAAATAATCTGGATCAATCACTGCTTTATACGGGTCGCATCTAAAAATGAACTTATTAATCACTTTTTCAAATTGAAATGATTCCCCATTTTCTATATTTCTAACATCCAATATGCTTCCAGAACTATCAGTGATTTTATCGTCAAAAAATATTTGATGGACTGAACCAATTGTCTCATCAATTAAAAATAGTTTGCCACATTTTGGGTCTTTTTCGTTTTTTCTTCAATATAAATAATCATCCACAAAAGCAAAAGATAAGGAATCATTGATTTTATCGAACAGAGCTCTATATGGATTTGATGAATCTTCAAAAATCTGCTGGGAGTTAATAATATCATCTGATTGGCTGAGTGAGCCTATAATAGCTCTACAATCATTTTCTGAGTTTCTCTTTATGCATCCTATATTATTGCTGCTTATAGTTAAATTTCTTGTTCCTAGTTCTCCATTTGAAATGCATTTTTCAGTATTATTTTTTCCATTATGAAATGGGTGTTTGCCATTGCAAAACAAATTAAATTCATTAATTACCTCTTCCATGTCACTTCCAAATGTACGAAAAACTATAGAAAAATCCCTTTGAGATTCTTTCAATAACTTGATCAGCTTAAAGAACGAGGGGATCAAGAAATAGTTTCCTTCTTTGAATAATCTCTTCACAAGTTCTTTATCTTTTCTTGGCAAATCTTCATCATCTATTTCTTCATGATTATTATGCTCAGTTCCAAGATAATAAATCCTTCGAAGATCTTCAGGAATGCTCAAGCAAAATTTCATATTTTCATAAAATGGTCTAAATATCTCCCCAGGGTATCCAGGAAGCATAAATTGCTCAATTAAGCTGATATACATTTTCACTTGATTATTATT